>CAXKVY010007866.1:0-15895 GCA_964058915.1 Tetropium fuscum
GTTTTGCAACCAGATGTCGATAGCTGACGGGTATAGTTTCCTGAAACTATGTAAATGGTAAAGTAGATCTAGTATGATTGGTCGAGATTTTACCCCTTAAGTGTTATTACTTAAAGAGGACCAAAGGCCATCCCTTTTAAAATGCATCCCGCCTCCAACGAGGGCTAGAATAGGTTTTCATACAGTAAATTCGGGTTTTAAGATAAAATAAGAAGTAAGCGGAAAGTTAGTCAAAATGGTTTTATTAGTCAGCTCTACTTAACCCTAGAGAGTAACCTTGTGCATTACGGTAACGTATGTATTATATGTTGTAAATTCGTGCACGGCGCACGCATCTGGTTCCGTTAGTCAAGTGTACCAAAATTGTAACGTTAAAATTGTTTGGTGTAAATGATTATTGCCTTTATTTGTCTTTGTAATTAATTTATTCTGTTAAATGTTAATTATATATGCTATTCGGATGTTATTTGAATTATTATCTCAATTAACGAAACCCAGCATTATACGTCATAACTAGTGTTAACCATTAAAGGATTAACATCGAGGACCTGGTCCAGCCGTAATGAGAGTACATGATTTTAATTTAAATCTATATTTGAATATCTGCTCGAATCCCAAGACTATGCAATATATGTCTATACCTATATTTTTCTGGCAAAAAACGCTCCCTTTCATTTTAAACATCGTCTAATCCAACAAAAACCCCAGTGGTTATAACTGTAAGTACATCATATTTAATTTAAGTCAAGCATGAAATCTAAGAGCAAAATAGAAAGTTACTAATTAAAGTTGCTTACAAGGAAGATCATTATGCCAAATTGGCGCCCACCGTCGAGCTAAGAACCTGCGAGATTAATGGTCTCATAATCTCTGCACAGAAACTCTTTATGCAAAATATTTTAAGAAATTTAAAAATGTTTAGCTGATAATTCTCACAAATCTTTATGAACGTATGTACGTACTACATACTCTACGGCAATACCTAGTAATATAATAAAAATGTCGCTAGAGCAATACCTAAATCGAAATATTAAAACCATAATAACGAAGAGCGGAAAATATTTTATAAAAACATCCTGTGAGGAATTATATATGTTCCGCGATTCTTTGGCAAATACGACAATACATATGGAGACATATTTTGCCATGTCTCTGACAACCGCAGTCGACTATTTGTAAAAAAAAGTTACCGTGCGGGATTATTTCAGAATTGAAATCCTGAAATATGCAGGTATTCCGGGAATTGCTTGATTTGACTGTCAGGAGGAGGGATGCAAGCTGAAATATTAAATTTTATCGGTGGAATTATGAATTTAAAGCTCGTATTTTATTTTGCTGACCTGGCGTTTTCAAATTAACCACATCACATAGATTTTGACGTTAAATAGGATTTTATTAATAGGGCTTTTCATAGCGCGACGAATTTAATTGATTTCCATCGGCACCTGCTGGATCAAAGCTTCGCTAGCGTTTGTGAATATTTTATAGACTTAGCGTTTGTCTGGAGAAATTATAGAGGATCAAGTTAAAATAATATTGACCGTTAATGGGATTAGTGTAAGTTTTATTAGAACTTATTATCGTGAAAAGTGTGACACTGATTAAAGTGAGGAATGACTGCGTCAGAGCTGTAACATATACTTACTCCTAGAGTTGCAATGAAGTTGTTTTCTGATGATATAAAGAAACAATATTATATTTATAATCTCATTATTTTTGATAATAATCATGGAAATGGTTATGGAATATAGGATCTACACACTGTATGAACTCTACGTTCTTCTGTCAATCTTGTTTAGAAAGTTTATTTTTTTTATATTTTTTACTTTTTACGTGTTTTCCGAACCAGACGCGTATTCGTACTGGGCAAACTGGGTCCGCGTAATAAGTACCTACGTTAGAACTACACAGTTTAAACAGTAAAAGATAATGAAAGACACTATTTCATGGCTTATATGACTTTCTACAAATAATCCTTTTCCAATGCGTGTAGCTTATTTTTAGTTCAGAGCTTTCGATTTTTATTGAAATTTATATTTTTATTGGGAATATCTACCAGTACGTGATCTTGGCGCATTCACCACATTCTTAACTTTTTTTAATACCTACCAATGTGGAAAATTAATTATCATATCTAAAATTACTATATCTGATGCCATATAATAATAAATAATTTGCATACAATTATAAATCAGCGTAATAATTACGTGGATGGAAAGTAATTTCTCTTAATAAATTACAATTTATAAACAGGAAGTGGCGGCGGAAAATATATCGTCCTGTTTTACATATTTTACCAAGAAACTTCCGCGAGCTTCAGAGAAGAGTGTCTGTCTGTTATGGCGAGATATGACGCTACAGGAGAAGGAATACTGAGGGCGATCATTTGATAAAAATATAGCAATAACCGAAACTCTCTCTAGTTCCGAGAGTTGTATTTGTTTAATATTATCAATTGATTCAAATTACAAGATTAAATGAGATAATAATAATTCATTTATTCTCCAACAGGTAAACCCAATTACAGAAAAAGTATACAAAATGTGGTAGACATATAACAAAAATTATAACAATAATGAGATAAGGCAAGATAAGGGAGAGATAAGGCAATAATTCATTCGAATTGAGATGTTCAGTATTACATACAGCTGTAAAGGAGAGAACCAATGATAACTTAATCTCATTATTTTGTTATGATATTTTTCAAGATTGACGTGAAATTGTTTTACTGGATTAAAAAAAGGTTTTTAGAATGTTAGAATGAATTTTGTTTACTAAGATAAGTTTTTATAGTAGTTAATGTTTAATCATAAAACCGCTTCGTTGTCCGAGATAGTTGTTCATTGTCCGTTGTCGAGTGTTTAAATGTATCTATCTCTGGAGGTTTTCAGGACAGATATAGTATTTACACATCTTTATTAGATCTTTTTACTCAGTAGTGAATCTTTTTTATTATATATGTTTAAATTTAAAAAGTTCTTTGAATAATGGAGAATTACTTTCTCCATGAATGCCACAGGAGTATTCAATGAGCTTAAATGGTCGACAGTTTGTTGTTAATGAGAATGTTATCTTCGTGGCGATATATCAAGAAAATGTTAAAATTTTCTGTGCTTCAATAAAAATTTTAATAATTCGAAAAAATTTGCAGATATGTATAGGGAATACTAATACAGTTCGATGCTTAATTTAATTCTGCTGTAGAATATGAATAAAAACGTATGGTATTATAGCAGAAAATATCGAGTTTTAATTTAATTTTGGACATCCTGTAGTTAATGTACATATTTTAAAACTGAAGTATAAACATGTCTTCTAGTTTAGAAATGTCTTGTATATATAGCCTTGTATACATATGAGGATATATATCTTGTATGAATATGAGGATTATGTATTTAAAAATGGCAAAGGTACACAATTTTAAGCATCATGATGTAAATGCAAAAATTTTCAAAAAAGACAAATAGGTATCTATCCTAAACGGCTACAGCGAAGACTACTAAAAGTCCCTCTAAAATAAAGTTTAAAATTATTATCACTTATTGGGTTTTCGCACCACACCCTCGTATGTGTAGTTCTTTACCAAGAATTGGTTACATCTGAGCTGAACAATAGAATTTATTGGAAAAGCTCCACAAGGATTCATACGATACGATATAATAATCAGTAATGACGATAACTTTGAAGTAAAGTATGAAAATGATCTTAAACTTTATTTCGGTATATAGTCTGGATTTTTCTGTGGACCTATTGTATTAATCCACGTTCACTTTGACACTCACGAATGTCAATCATTTTAAACGGTTTTATTTAGCTTATCTTCGTATATGAATTTAAGATATATTCCCAACTTTGTCAAGAAATTGGGTGCTATACTCAATATTTGCATATTGTGCATTGGGTGCTATACTTCCATATTATCATATTTTGCCATAAAATTAGATTTTTTTGGAATATCATCCAAAACTCAGTGAACAAAACTAGTGATTTCCCTATTTTTTTCTTAGGGGCGTCATATAAATTCAAACTGCAATTAAACACATCTCCGAATATTGTATATTATTTCTTAATGCAAAAATTAAGGAAAACAATGTACTTGTTGAATATGCAATGGCCCATTTTGGTTTAGATCGAGGAAAATATCACTTTTAATTTGCATCGTAAATTTTCTCGAAATCGTTCTACTTTACTAATTCCTGCCACCAGCTTTTTAGGAACAACAGTATGGAATAATTGTGTATTAACTTCTATTATATGTCAGGTAAAATTATGATATTGATTTTCAACTTGATTGTCGTGAAACTGTCACAACTTGCCAAATGCCGATCCCATGTTTTGTGATGATATCCCCATTATTGCTTATTACAAACTAATACAGCTATCGGAAATAATGTATAATTCCACCAATAATTATAATTTCCTTCGGTATTAAATGTTCTATCGATAATATTTAGGTGATTATTAATACGAGGTGGCCACAAGTCTAGTCTACCCTCCCTATCTCATAACCAAGTAATTTATCATTTTGAAAGTTGGCTATACATATCAAGTAGTAAGTAATATGATTTAGTAGGGTCACTGGAGGGTCAGGATGAATGTATGTCAAGTGACAGTTGTAGATGAGCGGCGTCCTTTAACAGTTTCGGATCATCTGTTTGATTCAGTCGTTTATCTTTAGGCATGTGATACCGACCGGTGCGAGGTCTGTTCTGCGGTTAAGGCGTTTACAGATTGAATTTAGATGTAAGCGGATCTGTTTTACAAAGTAAAGCATAACTATTAACAATCTGTAAATATAATATAAGCCCTCACGCAGTCACTAATTATTTATTGGCCTTTCGGTGTGTAGGAAGCTAAAGTTCTACACACTTATAACTTACTGACCACTTAAGTCACTTAATAGGTCAGTATATATATATATATATATATATATATATATATATATATATATATATATATATATATATATATATATATATATATATATATATATATATATATATATATATATATATATATATATATATATATATATATATATATATACAGGGTGAGTCAGTTTTTTGTAGACAAACTTTAACAGGGAATAGAACGCACGTTTTTAAAAAGAAAAGTGCCTATAAAGATATGGCCGATCTAGCTTCCTAAGGAAGATACAGGGTGTTAAAATTTAATTTTTTTTTACATTAATGTGTAATATTTTCTGAACGGAATGATATATTCACTAAATATTTTACACATATCTTAACCTGCATAGGATCAACATGTTGTATTGTTCCTGTCGAAAATACTATAGTGGATGTTACTTTTTTCGGGTACTTCGACTATTCTGCATAATAGAACTTTTTTTTCGTACGCCACTGACATTATCTGATACATATTTCTAAAATAACGGCCCCTTAGTAACAATTTTGATCTCTTGTAATTTTGCTCTAACTATGACAGTTATCGAGATATTGGCCGTTGTTTCTCTGACAGTGTAATGTCGTTATTATAATTTTTTTTTCTCGAATTTTCTTTATGACTTATAAACGAACGCTTAGATTTTTTCATGTTTGGGGGATAATGCCTATTAATTAAGGCGCATAAAACAAGCGGTAAGAATGTTCAAAAACTTGCACAGTGGCGGGGTGGAAGGGGTGCTCCACCCCTTTCGTAAACAGAACTTCTACGCCAAAGACTATTTAAAAAAAACTGTTATTTTCATTATCTACATACAGTTTAACAAAAATAATGTCCCTTCTTCTGTTTCGAAATTCCTGTGCGTTTCCTAGTTATTTTGATTTTTAGTGTTTGATGTGGTACTAAATTAAGTAATTTATTTATTAGCAATAATAATTATCGGCTAAATATCTAATTCTTTCAACGAAACCTACCTAAATATGGTTTGTTAAGGATTCTAAAAAGCCGAAATCTCTTTATCTCTTTCCAAGTAATTACAATTACAAAAAAAAACATTAGATGAACATTGATGTTAATGTTTATGGAGATATAAACATTTTTGAATTTATAGCAATATTTAATTAACAATAATAATTGTGGAATAAATAACAATTGTTAGCAATAATGATTTATAAATAACAATTACAAGAATTAATAACAATAACACTAGTACCTACATACATAAAATTAGATACTTTGTTCAAAATGTAAACCGTTCTTCTCAATACACATTTCACTGCGACGTATCATAGAACGTCTTAAGTTAACTAAATGATGCACCCTTATTTCATTGCAAGCATCTCTAATGCGATTTTGAAGTTCCTCAAGTGTATTAACCGGAGTAGTATACACTATTTCCTTAATGAATCCCCACACAAAAAAGTCAAGTGGTGTTAAATCGGGGGATCTGGGAGGCCACGCCACTGGACCTCCACGACCTATCCACCTCCCTGGATAGTTATTGTTTAGCCAATTTCTTACATTTCTGCCATAATGGGCCGGGCACCCATCAAGTTGAATCCAAGACTGTCTTCTTAAATTCAAAGGAATGACTTCCCATATATTACCATGGTGTTCTTCTAAAAATTGTAGGAAATTTTCTGAATTTACACGTTGTGGCAAGAAATAAGGTCCAAACACGTGGTTGCCGTAAATTCCAATCCAGACATTTGTACTAAATTCATGTTGAAAACTTGTGGTCGAATTGCATGTGGGTTTTCATGTGCCCATACATGCAGATTGTGAAAATTTACTATACCACGACGAGTAAAACAAGATTCATCAGTCCACAGTATATTGGATAAGAAATCCCTATTATTTTGAATGGAGTTAAGAACCCACCTACAATAAGTAAGTCTTCGTTCAGCGTCACCTGGACATAAACCTTGAACAGGTTGAAAATGATATGGGCGTCTGTGATCCCGTTTTAAAACCCGGGAAATTTTACTTTGGGAAATACCAAGAGCAATAGCAGCACGTCGAGTACTTGTCGTTGGGTTCCTATTAAATTTCCGCAATATACGGTCTCTATCTCGTCCACGGTTGTTCTGTCGGCCCCCGGGTACATTTTTCAAACCCTGGTTAACAAATCGACGGTGGATACTCACAAAAACGGAATGATGAGGTTGTCGTCTATTTTGAAATCTTCTTCGATACTCCATAGCTGCGTATCTTGAATTCCCATTTGCGAACCCATAAATAAAATGAATGTCGGCTTGTTCGCTATTTGTAAATGTAAACGGCATGTTACACTAATTAAAATCTGGCAAATCACATAAAATAACTTTTTAATCTTAAAAATAATAATTAATAACAGTGAAAATAGTCAAGATGAAGCAAAATTGTTTGTAGATAAACTTGTAATACGTCAAACTGTAGTTTCAAAATATGACATATGCTTACTTGTTTTCCAAGGAGTATAATATTTTGTTGCTATTATTACGTACAGTTACAAATACGCTAGTTTTAAATGGAAATTATTTAGCAAACAACAACAAAAATTGAAACAGAAATTGGTACATGCACAAGTTTAATAAAACTTAAAGGCAATTTTTAAGACTTTTGGCAACTGCACAATAATATATTGTATTGTAAGTACATTTGTAATTTAACAGATTTCAACATATAAAAGTATTGTATTTGAGTAAGGCTTGATATAACAAATATTTATTTTGACTACATTGGAAAAAGATAAAGAATAAGAGATTTCGGCTTTTTAGAATCCTTAACACACGATATTTAGGTAGGTTTCGTTGAAAGAATTAAATATTTAGCCGATAATTATTATTGCTAATAAATAAATTACTTAATTTAGTACCACATCAAACACTAAAAATCAAAATAACTAGGAACCGCACAGGAATTTCGAAACAGAAGAAGGGACATTATTTTTGTTAAACTGTATGTAGATAATGAAAATAACAGTTTTTTTAAAAATAGTCTTTGGCGTAGATGTTCTGTTTACGAAAGGGGTGGAGCACCCCTTCCACCCCGCCACTGTGCAAGTTTTTGAACATTCTTACCGCTTGTTTTATGCGCCTTAATTAATAGGCATTATCCCCCAAACATGAAAAAATCTAAGCGTTCGTTTATAAGTCATAAAGAAAATTCGAGAAAAAAAAAATAATAACGACATTACACTGTCAGAGAAACAACGGCCAATATCTCTAAAACTGTCGTAGTTAGAGCAAAATTACAAGATATCAAAATTGTTACTAAGGGGCCGTTATTTTAGAAATATGTATCAGATAATGTCAGTGGCGTACGAAAAAAAAGTTTCATTATGCAGAATATCCAAAGTACCCGAAAAAAGTAACATCCACTATAGTATTTTCGACAGGAACAATATAACATGTTGATCCTATGCAGGTTAAGATATGTGTAAAATATTTAGTGAATATATCATTCCGTTCAGAAAATATTACACATTAATGTAAAAAAAAATGAAACTTTAACACCTTGTGAGTTCCTTAGGAAGCTAGATCGGCCATATATTTATAGGCACTTTTCTTTTTAAAAACGTACGTTCTATCCCCTGTTAAAGTTTGTCTACAAAAAACTGACTCACCCTGTATATATATATATATATATATATATATATATATATATATATATATATATATATATATATATATATATATATATATATATATATATATATATATATAAACTGGAAGCATATTTTGGGACACCCCAATTTTTTTTATCAGAATGGGTTTACATCACACTCTGTTCATTGCTACAAAACGAATTTTCGGATATAAGGCAATATTTATTGAATTATGACGTTATTGATATCCATCGCATTGGTATCCATAGCAGGGCATGACAATGGCCCGGTCCCGAAAATATGCTATCCCTCCGAAACAGAAAAAGGCCTGAATGTATACATCCTGGCGCTGGTTTCTTTGAGACACACACATATATATATATATATATATATATATATATATATATATATATATATATATATATATATATATATATATATATATATATATATATATATATATATTCATCAACGTAGGTACCCATAGTGTGAGATGTATAGTTTGAAGAGAAGTGGGGAATGAAAAGTCTTGATTTTTCTCACATAATACTTTAATTACTAGATTACCGGTTTCAAGATGCCTAGCATCTCATCTTCAGATCCATTTATAATTAGGCTATCAAAAATTTTGAACCTAATTAGTACATATAGGGTAAATACACAATAAGCAAAAAGGTTTTACAACAACTGACTCAATATACGTTACAAACATTTTTTAAAAGTATCCATGTTTATAAGAGATTATAACTTATTACCAATTTTTATCCTAAGACTTATGTATCGTTACAAGGTTAAATTATTTATAAAAGGAAAAAAATTAAAAAAAGTTAATACGTTAACAGTTAAAATGACTATGGTTAATATCTTGATATATTTAAATAATTACATTTAATTACTATGGAGTTGTCAGCATGTGATTGCAGAAAAATATATATACACATGGTAATATATGAAGATTGTAATGAAATATATTTAATAAAATTTAGGAAATCATTGTATAATAAGTGGATGACTGTATATATATATATATATATATATATATATATATATATATATATATATATATATATATATATATATATATATATATATATATATATATATATATATATATATATGTATATATATATATATATATATATATATATATATATATATATATATATATATATATATATATATATATATATATATATATATATATATATATATATGTATATATATATATATATATATATATATATATATATATATATATATATATATATATATATATATATATATATATATATATATTAGCTTTGAAATTCTTTGCTATTCATATTTATTTTGTGAAAAGTAATCTTGGGTTTGTAGCATTTCATTACATAGAAATAAGCAACTAGACG
This sequence comes from Tetropium fuscum, assembly GCA_964058915.1. NCBI lineage: Eukaryota > Metazoa > Arthropoda > Insecta > Coleoptera > Cerambycidae > Tetropium > Tetropium fuscum. The sequence goes on from CAXKVY010007866.1 coordinate 9,880, forward strand.
AATAAGAAAGAAAAACACACTTACCAGTACTATATCTGGACACACATACGGAAATGAATCACTATGCATATGAAAACGAACCACTTAGAAGTTGTACAAGTTCTTTCACCTTTCTTGAGGATCTTCAGAGCAGTATACGATTTATTTCATTGATCATTCATACTTGAATTTAAATTACCAATACACCAACACTTGCAGTGACGTTTTATGACATTAGTTTTTGACGGAACTCATTCTTAGAATACACAAACCTAGTCTACTATTTATATTTGTTCTATTTGAACATATTATATATAAAAGTATTAGGCATACAGTTATTCAGAAGATGTTAAACTTTAAAATGCATAAAATCTTGTTGAACCTATTGAAAAACAACTACTTTTTCCAACTATATGCGGGAAAATATTGAATTATATATACAATAGAGTTCTATATATATATATATATATATATATATATATATATATATATATATATATATATATATATATATATATATATATATATATATATATATATATATATATATATATATATATATAAATTGACAAAAGTACAACACGACATACATTGTAAAGGACCTACGAACATAAAATGGCTGATTGAATTGATTTTTCATTAATTGTTATTGATTGGTAGTATCGCCATCTGTTGGACAACTGTTTAACTATGGTTTAATGATGTATAGTATGCTGTAACCACCAATTAATGTCACACCAATTAATTTACAGCATACTATACATCATTAAACTTAAACCATAGTTAAACAGTGTCCAACAGATGGCGTTACTACCAATCAATAACAAAAGGATTATGTGAGAAAAATCAAGACTTTTCATTCCCCACTTCTCTTCAATATATATATATATATATATATATATATATATATATATATATATATATATATATATATATATATATATATATATATATATATATATATATATATATATATATATATATATATATATATATATATATATATATATATATATATATATATATATATATATATATATATATATATATATATATATATATATATATATATATATATATATATATATATATATATATATATATATATATATATATATATATATATATATATAAGGAAGAATAGATTATGTACGATTTACCATAATCTTACATCATATGTTAGGATAATACACATACTACTAGAATATAAAATTTCTTACGCATATCAGCTATAGAAGTAAAATTGATAGTATATACTAAATAGGAAATAGGAAGTAGTATATTAGCTTTGAAATTCATATATGTTTAGTGAAAAGTAATCTTGGGTTTGTAGCATTTCATTACATAGAGAAATAAGTAAATAGACGAATAAGAAGGAATATACAATTATAATTATTATATTAATTAGTTTTGACTAAGCAAGCAATTTCTGTATCACTCCCTCTTTGAATGCTTCAGAACTCTATTGTAAAGGGTCCGCCAATAAGCGCGCTCGATCTTTAAAATGAAATAAAGCAAGTTGTGTGAGAGGTATAAATGAAATTTATTTTTTGTTTGAAAGAGTATTCGAAGGCATTATGTATGGAAAATAATATCGGTCAAATGTCCACCTCGGCTTCGCTGGGTGGCGCGCATACGAGAAGTCCAATTTTCAATGACTCGTATGCGCCGTATGACTCGTATGCGCTCGTAGCGCCGTCCTGCTGAAACCACATATCCTCGACATCCATATTGTCGATTTCATGCCAGAAAAAGTTCGTTATCATGGATCTATATCGTTCGCCGTTTACCGTGATGGACACACCATCGTCGTTCTCGAAGAAATACGGCCCGATGATGCCTCCGGCCCAAAATCCACACCAAACAGTTACCTTTGCTGGGTGCATTGCGACCTGGTGGACCTCCTGTGGATTGTTCTCGGCCCAATAACGGCAATTCTGCTTGTTGACATTCCCATTTAACCAAAAATGTGCCTCATCGCTGAAGATGATTTTGCGACCAAAATCGGGGTCGACTTCCAACTGCTCTAAAGCCCAATCAGCGAAGATACGGCGCTGTCTATGGTCGTTTATTTTGAGCTCTTGTGTCAGCTGGATCTTGTACGGATGCATGCCCAAATCCAGATGCAAGATTCGGCGAAGTGATGTTTCCGAAAGGCGGAGTTCCTGTGCGCGACGTGAAATTGACTGTCGCGGATTTTCACGCACACTATCGCGCACAGCGGCGACATTCTGGGCAGATCGGACGTTTCGACGACGCGTCGGTGTTGGCTGATTGTTCAGCGAACCGGTTGCCTCGAATTTGTTAATCAAACGACGGATAGTCGACTCAGCAGGACGATCAATTGCACCGTAAAATTGGCGGAGCGCGCGGAACGTTGCTCGAACCGATGAATGATTTTCGTAATAAGTTTTAACGATTTGCACATGTTGCTCGCGGCTGAATTGGTTCATGGTGATTTGTGAAGATACACTGAATAATAACAACTACGTTTGCCAACTCTACCACAAACAACATGGCCGCCATGAGCAGTCAAAGATCGAGCGTCCCTATTGGCGGACCCTTTATATATAATTCAATATTTTCCCGCATATAGTTGGAAAAAGTAGTTGTTTTTCAATAGGTTCAACAAGATTTTATGCATTTTAAAGTTTAACACCTTCTAGATAACTGTATATGCCTACCTAATGCTTTTATATATAATATGTTCAAATAGAACAAATATAAATAGTAGACTAGGTTTGTGTATTCTAAGAATTAGTTCCGTCAAAAACTAATGTCATAAAACATCACTGCAAATGTTGGAGTATTAATATTTTAAATTCAAGTATGGATGATCAATGAAATAAATCGTATACTGCTCTGAAGATCCTCAAGAAAGGTGAAAGAACTTGTACAACTTCTAAGTGGTTCGTTTTCGTGTGTATAGTGGTTCATTTCCGTATGTGTGTCCAGATATAGCACTGGTAAGTGTGTTTTATTTCTTATTCGTCTATTTGCTTATTTCTGCTAATGAAATGCTACCAACCCAAGATTACTTTTCACAAAATAAATATGAATAGCAAAGAATTTCAAAGCTAATATATATATATATATATATATATATATATATATATATATATATATATATATATATATATATATATATATATATATATATATATATATGTATTCAATTAATAAAATAGCTCATATTTGCAAAACCATTTCAAGTGATCACAAACCTACTTTTGCCAGTCGCTCTAGTAATGGATTTCATATAAATAATAAAAAAGGATTAACCTTGCAGCTTCTATATCAAGTATATCAGAGTAAGAAAAGCGCATAAATTATGCAAAAGTACGTCCGTTTGATATAATGTGGAATACGTTTTGATTTCCTAACTTTTGACATGGCACATAAATCTCGCACCCAGTGATAAATGCTTAATAAATTAAGCCGACCTCTCGGAATATTGTACGATGATTTCTTTATATATTTACTATATTTTATTTTCTTTTCGGCAGACTCAGTCTGTATGCCAAATTAAAAAATATCAGTGGTAATCCTGACACTTAATTCCATCTGAATTTCGATACGATTGTATGGAAATACATAATGATCCAACAAGAAACTTATCTGAAAGAATATAATTTTATGACGCCACTAGACCAAATGGGTCCAATATGACAACTTACATAAATTTCTCACTTGTATTATATTATTATAAAGATTTTAAAATATACGGTGTAACAATGTATAAGTACTTAAAAAAATAACCTTCTTGTACTTATTCATTGTTTTCTGGAAACATTAATGGAGGAACCAAGGGGATTAATAAGAAGAACATTTACAAATTGTTACACACAAAACAGCATAATACAAATATAAATGCAAAGACAAACACAACACAAACACAGCAAATATAAATGTAAAGCTACTAGAGATGTTTGTAGCTCCAAGTGCCATAGTAGCTTGTCTTCTTTGAACAAAAAGAGTGCTTAATTTCTTTTATTTCTGCATGATTTAGATTTTGATTTGCCGTACTTTTGTAAAATATTTATTTTATTAATGATGTTTTTTAAACATGTTTATCCTTCCCATTGGTAGTATATCCAACTCTGACCAAGCGACCGTGGGTAGGCATCACCTGATGCCATAACTTAACTTATCTTAACTAAACTTGTACGGAAAAGTATATATATTTAATGCATTAAAAGAGATGAAGTTAAAATTAACGTCAGGTGCTGTTCCGTCTGGTGGGAAACCATTTGGTCATACTGAAGTGACAATGTACCTATGTGGAAGAAAATTTCAATGCACTACTACCTTAGGCTGCCCTAGAATAAAAAACCAAACGTTCACAAGTAAGATGAAGCTGCTGAGAGAATTTAAATCTCATCATATATACTGATAATCCTTCAATGCTCAAAGTTGAAACATTTACCATCATAAAAAGCTAGGGCTATAAAAGAGATAAATGACCCCGAACTCCAGCAGTTCGAACGACCCATAATTACGTTTATAAATTAGCTCTATTAGACACGTTGTTAGCAAAACCCTAATTTAATTGCTGTTAGAAGTCCATAATACAGGTTCGAGGCTAACAATGAGATAACCGCACCCCCCATGTATCGTATTCATTTGCATGTGAAATTTTGTGGTGGTGTTTTTAATCCTTTGTCACAACTCTTTATCTTTACGTAAATGTATCCTTCATGAATATCCGCGCAGGGTTCAGGCGGCGTTACATGCAGATTTGCCCGGGAACGTTAAAGTTAGAGCTTTAAATATCTCGGTAGGTAATTCAATTACACCATACATATTTAACTATATTATTCGGAAAAGCATTGCGGTTAGCAGATTTAGCATGTAGTTTTATCTATATTACACAATCCATTCAAATACTTTAGTGCAAATATAGCAGATGTGAGTAGCAGCAACATTTATATATATATACTGCATTTATATATAATGCAAAATTAAAGGATAATCATTTTTATCTGATTTAAATTTCGAATAATTGGTCCAGTCAATCCGTGAATCAATATACATTATATTATATTGATTTGTATTGTATTTGTATTATATTGAATTGTATATTAAATTATACAATTTGGGAGCTAGTAGTATTTGTTAGAGAAGTATATTCTGAGCATAATTCCAGATTTGAGTTCCCCGAGTATCGGTGGCGCCACTATCGCTAAAAACGCGTATAATCAACAACACCTCTAATACAAGGACAAAGTGCTGCCTCGTGACGTCACTATCCGGAGGCCTACGAGATACTTATGTTATTACGGGCTTTATGTAGTTATTTAGGTAGATATGTCTGAAATCGTTTTAATGTAGTTTTGGAGATCAATAAAAAGATCAAACTAAACAAAGATATTACTGCATAAATCTATCGGAATCTATGAAAAACACAGGTAAAGAATAATTTAAATTATTAACTGTTAATTGTTTCGAAATACAGTCAACCGGGTCAACCGGGGTAAAACTAAAATAACAGAAACGATGTCACCAGTTTTTGTATCTCACCTGTTTGAAATTTTGTAAATAAAATCTTCCTTTTCAAAGTGGCACTCACACACTCGTTAGTTGTCACTCGGCACAAAACGTTCACGTGGAATTGCAGAGTGCCATTTTCTGCAATACTCTTCGTCTCTGGGAAAACGAAACACCCGAACTTTTCTACTGGTTTCGTAATTTCCTGTACAACCGGGAACACAACACTTTTGGGGCATTATGATATAATACCGCAACAAATAAACCGTTAAAAAAGATCAAGAATCGATTAGGAACTAGGCAAACGCGCGAGCAATATCAATAACCCCTCTAGAGGTATTGTTGTTCTTCTTGGCGCGTGGCGGCGTCCTACGCTAAAACCCAAAACAAAACATCGTTAACAGGGTGGCCAAATTACAATTGACACGAGAGTTGTTAGTTACTTGCTTCTTAATGACTTTTTGCGGCCAATTTGATTTGATAATTGACTAATGAGAAAGCTACTTTATTTTGTTTACATTCTAATTTGTTTACATTCTATATACAGTAC
>CAXKVY010007867.1:0-20491 GCA_964058915.1 Tetropium fuscum
CATATGTAGCGCCATAAGATTTCATATACCTACTAAAAGTCTTTGAATGTTCTGCCGAGTGATTAAGTATGATAAGTGTGATTTTCACTAATCAATTATATAACGCTTTTCGCTAAATTGGTGAATAGGTAGTTACTCAATATACGGGAAGTCACAAGTAGTAAAATATGTACTTAAATAACAACACTTACGGCCGGTATTGGAGCGAAGAATTGCTGCTCATCTTCTTCTTTGGAAATAGGACGGATTAACAGATACGTTGATTTTCTATCTCGCGGACTTTCAGAATCGTAATTATTAGCCTCGCCATTGAACCTTAGAGGTGTCTCTCCTAGTCCCGAAACTGAATCAAGACGATATACCGTACCAAATGGTGTTAGAACGGAGTTTTCGATTGCAACACTTTGCTCCGCATGACCATGGGCAGTAATAGCCACCAAGACGAGCAGTGCTGACCACTTCATGGTTGCTTATGTTTCTAACAGCTTACCACCACTGATTTTATACCATCCTGCGCATTAGGTAATCATACTATAAGATGAATACAATTCGATCACCTTGTAATTAACATGTTTACAAAAAGTCCAGCGAGTCTGGCCGCGAATGGGGGAATTACTTTCCGGGCATCAATTTATTTGTTTTTTCAATGCTCAAAAACAATTAAAGCATAATTATTAGAGTTTAAAATAGTTAATATTTAAATATATATATATATATATATATATATATATATATATATATATATATATATATATATATATATATATATATATATATATATATATATATATATATATATGTATAAATAATAATTTATTGTAAGATTTTGTTGTAATAAATAATATAGAAATATAATATTATGCAGGTATATTTTCGTTGCGTTGCGTTGTTTATACATTTTTTCTCAAGATTTACAATTAAAATCATACATATTTAATTATTATGTATAATATTCTCGTAGAAATAAAAAAAAATCATTAATAAATACTTACCACAAATAGGACTGAGATCGTATCTAAATTTATGGTAGGTAAACGTGTATAATAATACATTCGGTATAATTCCAAAATTGGTTCCAATAAGGAAGTGTCACTTGAATGTAATTATATATATATACGGTGTCAAAAAAGTAACTCCCGAATTTCAAATGGCAACCCCCAACTTGTATTGCAGATTCCGACTCTACGATGAAAAATAAGAACTTTTTGTCCCAAACTTTTTTTTGTATATCGGCTACATGTCGCTCAAATCGCGGGTGGGGGTAACCCAGTTACCCCCACCCCCGCCCCAGTGCGTGGAGTGGGGAGGTTGAGTTTGGTATGTCTGAATAGTTTTTTCAAAAATATTGAACCCCTATTTTTTTGTTTTCCGATACGACGCATATTTTTCTAAATATTTGACCGTCCCGGGACTGTTTTGACACCCTATATACACATATATAGGTATATATAGGTGTATATATATATATATATATATATATATATATATATATATATATATATATATATATATATATATATATATATATATATATATATATATATATATATATATATATATATATATATATATATATATATATATATATATATATATATATATATATATATATATATATATATATATATATATATATATATATATATATATATATATATATATATATATATATATATATATATATATATATATATATATTGAGATAGACAAGTTTCAACCATAATTATAGCATGTAGAGCATTAATAAACTATGTCTAGATTAAAAGATTAATGCGCAGGCGTCATGGTAGCATGGTAGAAATGGGTTTCGAGATTATATAATCGAGATAAATGCAATGCAGATATGACGCCTAAATTAAACACTGAAGTTACGCGACAGAAAGTGAATCTGATGATAGTACAATGTTTAGAATTCAAAATTAAATAAAATAAAGTTCAATTTGTAAGAGTTATAAGTAAAATTAAATAAGTCAAATAATTGGCATTCATCTGATTGGCCAGATTGTATAATAATAATGAGAAAGAAAACGGTATCCAGGAAATGGAGTTATTCTGCTATACGGCATATCCGTGGTTACGTATAACAATACAAGGGAGTTCAGCCACAGCCACAGCCACATATATATATATATATATATATATATATATATATATATATATATATATATATATATATATATATATATATATATATATATATATATATATATATATATATATATATATATATATATATATATATATATATATATATATATATATATATATATATATATATATATATATATATATATATATATATATATATATATATATATATATATATATATATATATATATATATATATATATATATATATTGAGATAGACAAGTTTCAACCATAATTATAGCATGTAGAGCATTAATAAACTATGTCTAGATTAAAAGATTAATGCGCAGGCGTCATGGTAGCATGGTAGAAATGGGTTTCGAGATTATATAATCGAGATAAATGCAATGCAGATATGACGCCTAAATTAAACACTGAAGTTACGCGACAGAAAGTGAATCTGATGATAGTACAATGTTTAGAATTCAAAATTAAATAAAATAAAGTTCAATTTGTAAGAGTTATAAGTAAAATTAAATAAGTCAAATAATTGGCATTCATCTGATTGGCCAGATTGTATAATAATAATGAGAAAGAAAACGGTTTCCAGGAAATGGAGTTATTCTGCTATACGGCATATCTGTGGTTACGTATAAAAATGCAAGGGAGTTCAGCCACAGCGTTCAAGGAGAGAACAGCTCCGCTAATAATTTTTATAAAATTTTGTTAAATTTCATAGTTAAACGTAAGGAAATTAATTAAATTAGTGAAATATAAGTATAATACAAGTGGGAAAGGTTTAAAGCAGAGACTGCATATTAAGTTTTCGTCGAAATTAAAACGTGAGAAGCGGAGGCTTGGTAGCGTCCCCAGCTTGTAGAAGACTTTACTATGGCAGTATAAGGAAAAGGAAGTCAAATTCTAAGAAGTTCCAAGAAAAAAATCAACATTAACAGTGCAGAATTTGATGAACCATAGTTTGAGGGTAAAGATGTAACACAACAGGTTTCCGGCAATCGTAGCAGCGTTCCAAGAACGGCGAGTAACAAAGCGAGCTGCTAACAAACCAGTGTCATGGAAACTAGTGCGAAGTGTCTGTCGAAAATTAAAACGATTAACATAAAACTTATAAATAAGGGGATAACCATCTCAAACATTGCTTACCAGAGGCTTACTCCCATGTATTAGAATAAGTTACGTAGGTTTGCGTAGGGTATTTATAAGTTTCGGAATTTGTTTATTTGTTTTCATAATCATATGACAATAAAATTAGTCATATTTAAATTACTTCTTCGTTCTTATTATTTGAAACTTTTCAGGAACAATTTAAATCCTATAGAAATTCAATTCATTTAACATAATATAGTAGTATCATAGATTCATTCTATTTTTGGAAAATAACTTTTAATATTTACAAAGACCTAGTTGGACTCCCTCTAATGACGATAGGGTACTAATGTTCTCAGTGATCCTTCTCAAATTATAAATTAGTGTTCATAGAACTGGCGCCCATAGGAAGGAATCAATAGGGAAAAAATAGTATAAGTACCCTAAAATCTTATCAGACGTTTCTTCGCTATGCTATCACTGTTATCATCTCATTTTATATAAGTCTAAAACAACAACAGTAGGGCATTATAATTTTCTTATATACACATATAATAAATGGTCTCCTCACAATGGGGCTTTCTAATAATCTCACATAATATATATATATATATATATATATATATATATATATATATATATATATATATATATATATATATATATATATATATATATATATATATATATATATATATATATATATATATTGTGAAAAGTAATCTTGGGCATTTCATTACATAGAAATAAGCAAATAGACGAATAAGAAAGAAAACACACTTACCAGTGCTATGTCTGGACACACATACGGAAATGAATCACTATACATACGAAAACGAACCACTTAGAAGTTGTACAAGTTCTTTCACCTTTCTTGAGGATCTTCAGAGCAGTATACGATTTATTTCATTGATCATTCATACTTGAATTTAAATTACCAATACACCAACACTTGCAGTGACGTTTTATGACATTGGTTTTTGACGGAACTCATTCTTAGAATACACAAACCTAGTCTACTATTTATATTTGTTCTATTTGAACATATTATATATAAAAGCATTAGGCATACAGTTATCCAGAAGATGTTAAACTTTAAAATGCATAAAATCTTGTTGAACCTATTGAAAAACAACTACTTTTTCCAACTATATGCGGGAAAATATTGAATTATATATACAATAGAGTTCTGAAGCATTCAAAGAGGGAGTGATACAGAAATTGCTTGCTTAGTCAAAACTAAAATCATTTGTTGGTTGTATGTATTAATTGTTTTTTCCAAAATTCTCGAAAAAAATCCAATTTTCACCCTGGATATATTTATTAGCTTATATATATATATATTAAAGCTAATATATATATATATATAAATATATATATATATATATATATATATATATATATATATATATATATATATATATATATATATATATATATATATATATATATATATATATTGTGAAAGAAAATAAATCTTGGGTTTGTAGCAGTTCATCAAATAGAGGAATAAGCAAATAGATGAAAAATCAAAGGAAGTTCTTTCACCTTCATTGAGGATCTTCAGAGTGAAGTCCGATTTGTTTTATTAATCATTTATACTTGAATATAAAATATTAATACTTCAATAATTTTCAGTGACACTTTGTGACATTAGTTTCGATGGAATTGAAATTCATAGAAAACACAAACCTATTCTATTATTTATATTTGTTCTATTTGAACATATTATATATAAAAGCATTAGGCGTACAGTTATCGATAATATGTCAAACATTAAAATGCATAAAATCTTGTAGAATCTATTAAAGCAACTACTTTTTCTAGCTATATGCTAGAGAATATTGAATTACATATACAATAGAATTCTGAAGCACTTAAAGAGGGAGTGATACAGAGGGAGTGATTGCTTGCTTAGTCAAAACTAAAATCATTTGTTGGATCTTATGTATTAATTGTATTTCGAAAATTTGAAAAATAATCCAATTTTCACACTGGAATATATTTATTAGCTTTTGAGTTCTTTGCTATTTATATTTGTTTTGTGAAAAGAAATATTGGGTTTGTGGCAATTCATTACATACAGAAATAAGCAAATTAAAAGAAACAACAACAGAAGAAAAATTAAAAGAAGACACTTACCAGTTGTATATCTGGACATATATACGGAAACGAATCACTTAGAAGTTGAACAAGTTCTTTCACCTTCATTGAGGATCTTCAGAGTGATGACGATTTGTTTAACTGATTATTTATACTTGAATTTAAAATATTAGTACGTCATAATTTTCAGTGATACTTTGTGATATTAGTTTCGACGGAACTGAAATTTATAGAAAACACAAACCTATTCTACTCTTTATATTTGTTGTATTTGAACATATTATCCACTTAGCCGCTAAAATAACGCACAACCAAAAATTATGCTCAATATCAAATTTGATTTTCTCGCGAATGGATAGATCGATTTCGATATTTTTCTTTGAACTGTAGATTTTTTTCTTTGGTAATTGCGCTGTAATAAATTTTTTATTCAGATTTCAGTTTTAGGCTTATACAGGGTGATATAATGAGAATAGTTTTTTTAAGTTAAATTTGAGACACCCTGTAGGGAGCATTAGCGACAACAACGGATGCATAATGAAATCATACTGTATAGCCTCATGTTTTCTGAACATTTTAAATTTTTCTGATATCTGCAATATCAAAGAAAATATACAGTTTTATACCAGAACATGTTTTTTTTATTAAAATACCATTTTAACAATTATTAGCAACACTTAGCAAAAAAAGTATCTACTTTTTTTGCTACTACTATCTAGTAGTAGCCCGTGTTTCCACCTCTACTTCTAATAGCTGCGTCACATCGCCGAGGCATACTGGATATTGAATTGGATATTTGATTTAGGTCAAATCTATTCCAAATATCGGTAACCATTATTTGAACATCTTGCAGGTTGGCAAGAGGGGGTTGATGCTGTCTCAGTGCCCTACCAACAATATCCCATAAGTGCTCAATATGATTCATATCGGAACTATGCGGTGGCCAATTTACAGTTCGAATATTTTCTTGATGTAGATATTCATTGGTAAAAAAATTTTCGCATTGTACGGAGCGAAAGGGACAACGTGCTCAGACAAAAGTAAAATGAATTATTTTCTCAAGAATATCGTATAATAAGTTCAAGAATATAAATAGTATAATAACATTGGATTTTATATTTTGTCACTAAGGACATTAATAATAAAATTGTCTATTATTATTTTATTAATTTATTAATTATTATTAAATGAAACAAGAAATCTGTCCATAAAATTTGATACTAGTATAAGATCATCATATATATATATATATATATATATATATATATATATATATATATATATATATATATATATATATATATATATATATATATATATATATATATATATATATATATATATATATATATATATATATATATATATATATATATATATATATATATATATATATATATATATATATATATATATATATATATATATATATATATATATATATATATATATATATATATATATATATATATAAATATATATATAAATATATATATATATATATATATATATATATATATATATATATATATATATATATATATATATATATATATATATATATATATATATATATATATATATATATATATATATATATATATATATATATATATATATATATATATATATATATATATATATATATATATATATATATATATATATATATATATATATATTGCTTCAAAAGCTATTAATATCAGTTCCAGTTTTCCATAAATGACGTCAGTCTCAGAATTCCCAATATCATGTTCAATTTGTTAAAGTAGATTGAAATAGCTTTCCAAAAATATATGTAAGTTTGTTACTAAAAATTTAAGGCTACTGAAAGATGGTTCTACCGTGGTCGTAATTTCTACTCAATAGTATTAATCTGAACAATGCATGGCTAGATACTTCTTTGAATTTGATACGAAAATAATGTATACTTTTATTATACTGAAGACAAAAACTGCAAATCGGAAGTTGAAAAATCAGACGTTTCGGGGAATAACATCCTATGAGGTTTTCAAATTTAACAGTTGGATAAACAGTTGCCAATATGTAACTGATAGCTACTTGCAAATTCTTGGACTATCTTTGATATTTTTGCAATTACTAAATATCGTTTGCTATAGATTAATGAAACTTAATGGAAAATAATTATTACTTGATGAAAGTGTTGTTCAAGAATGACTTTTGCAGATTTATTTAATAGCTTATAATTGTTGTAATAAAATAGTAATAAAACATCTAAGAATATATTTTAATAGTTTTATTCATGTAAACAAAATTTACAATTACCTATTAACACAACCATTAGTAGGAAAACGTATGATTATATATCAAATTCCAAAATATTAACGCATTAATAAAAAGTGTGCCCAAATTTGAACTAGGTAGTTGAGGACCCTTGGTACATATTATTTCCCGCTGAAAAAAAAATTGTGATGTTTTACCACAAAATTGTAATATTGTATATATATATATATATATATACATATATATATATATATATATATATATATATATATATATATATATATATATATATATATATATATATATATATATATATATATATATATATATATATATATATATATATATATGTATATACATATACATATACATATATATATATATATATATATATATATATATATATATATATATATATATATATATATATATATATATATATATATATATATATATATATATATATATATGTATATGTATATATATATATATGTTTTGTGAAAAGTAATCTTGGGTTTGCATTACATAGAGAAATAAGCAAATAGACGAATAAGAAGGAAGATACATTTACCAGCGCTATATCTGGACATACACACGGAAACGAACCAGATATAGCACTGCTAAGTCTATTTGCTTATTTCTCTATGTAATGAAATGCTACAAACCCAAGATTACTTTTCACAAACAAATATGAATAGCAAAGAACTTCAATGCTAATATATATATATATATATATATATATATATATATATATATATATATATATATATATATATATATATATATATATATATATATATATATATATTGTTTATATGTTTTTGTAAATTTGCAAAGCACGGACAAGTAGATGCCCACCGTGAAATGAAGGTCTCATGCAGTGATATTTATTAACCTAGTAGGTATTATTTATTACTCACTATCCTCCATGGCCTCCAGCAGATGATGAAGATGAAGCTGATGCTTGTGCGTTTGCAGAGGCTTTGCCACCTCCATTGCCGAATCCTCCATTGCCTGAAAATTTGGCAATTATAATAAGTATAATAATAAATATAATAAAAAATAGGTACAAAATACATACATAATTTTCAAAGGACTTTGTGTACGCTAGTACTAAACCAAGAATACTAGTATTCTTGGTTTAGTACTAGCTGAACACTTTTAGCTCTAAATATAAGTGCGGCAACAGATAATAATTATACCAAAAATAAACTAGGTGCTATTATACTATTAGAAAATAAATGTCGCCACAAAAAAAAAACGTTCTTATACTAAGAGGGTCACCAATACTGTGACACATATTAGTGAAATTAGGAATGTTATTTATCACATGTACAACGTGTATTAAACTTCTACAAGGTACAACAATCTGACCTGGAACTTGACTTTTGTTTCTTTGGAAAATATATTATGTGTACATCTGGAGCAGCTAAATAAAATTAAGTAACACAGTGAGCTACAAAATAATAAGTCTTGACCACTGATTTGGCATAATAAATGACATTCATTCATAAAGTACACTTTATTGCCAGCGCGGGCCTTAGAGGCTAAAAAAAACAATTTTTTTCAAATTTGTTTTTTTGAACCAATACAGAATTTTCCCTAGCAACATTAAACTGATATTTATGATTTTTCTCAATATTCATATTGTGGATGCAAGAACGAACTAATATCACATAAAAGTTTGTATGCACCGCGGGTATTGAGTGGTGTGCATGTCCTCGGGCGACTTACACACCCTGGGTTCAAAATCGCTCGGGTTTATAAGATCGTCGCCCTCAGGGCATAAGTATCTACTTAATATGCTTGTTACATAAATAACTATTATAGTTTGCCCTGACATTGTCATTATATCTAACATGTAAATTACTGTTCAAAATAATACAGCGTGATTAGATATATAAAATTCGATATATATATATTGTTTGTGTTTTATTCTTACCAGCCTAATTAGTTAATTGTTAATGTTAGGGATTTGGGTTATTTACAAATTTAAAATGAATAAAATGATATTTTTGTCTTCTTATTTCTTTTATACTTTCATGTTTTTTTTGCTTTTAACCACATCCTACACCACAGCGCATAGTCCCAGTCAAGCACCCAAAATGTTAGTTATCATCTTTATGTAGGTACTTATAAAATGTACGTAACAATTGGATAAGTACACCAGTCGTCTGAGCCTGGCTTGAGGCTGTGATAGCAGATTCTTAAAATTATATTTAGGAGTTTAACTTTATATTATAATGGTCAAGTGTCTTTCACAACAAATTTTTAAATTTGTTAAGATCTTCCCAATGCAATGGTTGAATGGAACTTTTTCGTAATCTCAATCAATGGTTGTATCAACTAAATTATGATCTTCTGACTAATAGATATTTTAATAGGTTACAGTATAACTCACCACCTCCGCCATGTCCACCTCCTCCTTGTTGGCCACCGCCAAATCCGCCTCCTTGTTGGCCACCGCCAAATCCGCCTCCTTGTTGTCCTCCAAATCCACCACCACTGTGACCTAGAATGAAGAAAAAGAATAGAAGTCAGTACCATTATTGCTCCCTTACACCAGCAACAGTAACACATTGCTATTCAGAGGGACTTGAAATATCGGTAATTGCAGTTATTCATTTATTTAGTCACATTTGTTAGAATATAATTATAGAAGCTATACACTTAATATATCTTACAATAAATAAGTTAATAAGTAACACATGTGTAGATTGTAAAAAATGTGTAGATTTGTACCGGGTGTTTAGCATTTTAAGGGAAATTGTTCAACTTTCAACTTAAGATCTAATTAGAAAAAATGTGACTGTCTGAATGTTGGTCCTGAGAAAACAGTTTTTTGGCAAAAACAACTGGTCGTCATTATTATCAGATTTAAACTCCATAGAGCAAATTTGGGATGTTTGTAGAAGACAGAGAATATCTAGTCGAAACCATCAACCCGCTACATTGAGGAAACTTAGTGGAATCAAATTCCAGATTAGACAATAAATAATTTAATTAATTACTCATTACTAATAACAGTTAATTTTTAATGTTTACTGTTTAATATTGTGAAATGAAATATATAAATGTTAATGTGAGTCCTTATGATTATAAAATATTGATATTTTTTTAACATTTTACTAAAACCTTTGTAGGTATATTTTTATACAAAAAAGATTCTGCAAAAAAAAATTCAATGATAATTTTAAAGCTGACACACACATAAGACAAACAAATTTTATAAAACTCTAAAATACGGGGTCCCGAAGTAAATTTTGAGTATAGGTATATGCGTGTACATACTCCACATGGTGCTACGGATTTATGAAACAAAACCTAACATCATTGTTGCACCTGATACTTAAGTAGTACTTTATTTTGACTAAAAGTGAGTGGTACAATCAGATTCCCCAGGAATAAAGTTTCAATACAAAAAAATATTGTAAACATTCCAAATCGGTCGGGGTTGCAAAAAAATTTGGAATGTTGTAAATCTGCCAAATAGATTTTGAGTCGAATTGGACAATAAATGGCCAAAATAAATGGTCATCTGGGAGGCACCATCTTAAGTATATTATACCAAAATATTCATGATCTGTTACCCTAAAAATCCCGAGATACAGATTTCGAGTCGAGCCGGACCTTAAATAGCAAAATTATTGTGTCATATTGATATGGCATGGTACCCATATTGATAAAAAAAATTATGATATGCGTTCTGAAGATTAAGCTTAAGCGAAATATCTAACATTGCCGGAAAGCGGTATAATAGTTATCGTTCGCGATATTCATAGTTTTTCTCGCGGACGTATTAAATTACACTTTAATTAAAATAATATCATTTCTACTACATAAAAGAAAAATCTAGAACTACGTTTATATTTCGCGATAGGTTTTTAAGTCCAACTTGTTAAATAAACAAAAAAGCTCGATCGGGCGCAAAATAATAATAAGCAAGATTTAGCCTGTATATAAGTGTACCTGAAAAGGGAACTTGCATTTAGTTTTAAGTATAAGAATTTAGATAATATATTACACTGAATAACGTAATAATAAAAGGTGTACTTTATAGAAAAATATAATATGTAATATCGATCACTATACAGGATCTAAACAGGGGTAAAATTCAAATGGTTAAGAACGCGCTACCAGCGGCTGTGACATCAAACCATACTTAATGTTTGCCGGTTCTCCAGCCCGTCCGGAAGATTGTATGATTTGTGTACAACATCCTTGCCATAAGCGAGGTGGCCGTTGAAATATTTTAAATGTTCCATTATGTATAAGAGTACATATCGCAAAATTAATACCCAGTTTAATTATTTAAACATCCTATTTATTATAAAGTAAATTGTATAATAATATACATTACCAAGTCTTGACTTTGTTATTATTTATCCAAAACTAGGAGAAAAAATGAATACCTTTCTACAGGTTTAGTCACTGTTTTTTTTGGGATTTTTAAATAATTTTTTGATTTAATTTTATCATTGAAATTTTTTTAATGAATCTGTTCGAATAATGTTTATTGATAGTATTTTATACCTGTAGGTTCACTATATCTTGTAACTATTGATGTCCAATATATTTTCTTTGCCCTATCTCATTATCTCAATATTTTTCGTTGTACACATATTCTGATGAAGATGGTGCAGATTTTATAATGTATTTATCAATTATTGTCCTTGTCCTACGTTTTACAACTATGTTTCGAACTATTCATACTTTACCATTCACTTGCACAACACTAAACGTATATATTAACAGCCTGAAAAAAGGTAGAACTATTTTTTTCCTAATGAGGAAATAGACCAAGTATGGCTTAATTCTTATTATTATAAATTTATTGTTAATAAAAATATGAAAAAATAAATACTTAATTATGTACTTTCATTAAAATAATCTTCACACACATGGATATATTTACTGTGAAATCTCTCTTTAATTTGTTCAACATGCTTTTAGTCATGTTGATCTACGATTTTTATCTTCTGGCAACAGTATAAATAAATATTTTATCAGACGCTTTAATTTTATTATTCTTACATAATGATACAATACTTAGAATGATCAGGTTTTTTTCCATCATGACAACTCATTTTTAACTCAGTGCACAGTATTCTACGACAAAATAAAAAATGAAGAACCGTAGTTCTATTCCAACCTGCTATTCCAATAGGAATAGGAACGGCGGAGTCCTGCGGTCTCCGTACTCTACTACGTCTGCGGTCTCCGTACTCCGCACTATTGGTCACGGTCTATTTGCAACGACTCGCTCGCACCCGAAACTAATAATCATATTTTGCATATATTATTTTTGAGTAACAGATAATTTTTAAGCAAGAAATCATTGCGTAAGTTCCCTATTATTAAATACTTGATAATCTTGCCGAACGCGTCGTGTTAGTTTATATACCTATACAATTTAAATATAACAAATATGTCGAACAAGTTGTATATTCTTCTCACCTTCGTCACTCATAGAACATTTTCGTAAACCTCCTCCATTAGAGCGAACTCAAAGGTTAAAAAAAAGGAATCCATATGAAGGACATATATTTTACAAGCTTTTATTTAACTTGCTATGTTTGTAAGTATGTACTTGAGTATAAAATATGTATCTATGTTGTGGTCAAATCTTGCAAGTAAATTTTAATGCAGTTATCCTCAACCGATTGAGCTGAAATTTTGCATATCCGTATAGTTTGGATGACAATGCGTGTTTAGCTAAGTGACGTCAGTCTAAAGCCAATATGGCGGACCGCCCAAGATGACGGGCTAGTTATTTTTTATGTACTTCCATGATATGGATATCAAATGGAAGGTTTTTCTGAGGAGAATATGAAAATAAAATAACGTCACTCTAGATCCAATATGGCAGACTCCCAAAGATGGTGGACTATGTGTTTTTATGCACCCCCATGATATGAATATCAAATGAAAGGATTCAAAGAGAAAAAAATTAAAATGGCGAAAAACGAGAAGGCCGCTATAATAATATTAAAGAGTTATAACTCGGCAAATGTTAGCGTTAGCTTGGTGGTACTCAAACAAATCTTTTAGGGTCCGACAAGGGTCAACAGCTGGCGATACAAAATAAGATGGGGGATATAAGATGGCGATCAAAAACTAAGTTGCTCCAATCCGTCTGAAATTTTGTTATCCTTGGGTTTTTGGAGTCCCCGGTTACGATTTTGGGGTCGAATTGTTCGGGTCAAATCTTACAACTCAATTTTAAAAGTACGCCTTGGTAGGCTTTATACTACGACTTGTGTAATATGGCGAGATGGGCGTCAATAGCATTGGTTTGCAACCTGTCTAGGAAAAGGAAAGCTCTAAAATCAAACCTGGAACTGTGTTTCGTTAGGAACATGTAAGCTTCGAGCCGATATAAGCAGAGTCAAATCACTAGAATGTCTCCTTATTGAAGAACTAGACTGTACTAAATTAACAAGCAAATAACCATGCAACAATGACGCATCAAATGAAATGAACAGACTTAGAAACATGTCCAGCGATGACAAAAAAATGAAAATAAATTGCTATTAAAAAAATATTTTTAAAAACATGGTTTTATTTAAATGCTCTAAAAAGAAGAAAATATTCTTTAAATTAAATTAAACCCATTAATTTATTACATTACACAATTTATATGATATAAACGCTTGTCGCGAAATTTACCTTTGTAGATAAACAAGAATACAAAATGTAACTTGGTATTGACATGAGAAATTCTAAGAAAAAAATAAAAAAATAGGCAAATCTCGCGACAAGCTTTTATATCTTTCAAATTGTGTGATCTAATTAATTGATGAATTAATTTAATTTAAAGTTTGTTTTCTTCTTTTTAGAGCAATTAAATAAAAGCTTGTTTTTAAAAATACTATTAATTTGTACTAGTTACTTTCCGGGATCCGTTCGAAGATTTGTGTTAGTTGCTTATACGAATAACATTTGTATTAGATAATTTTAACCCGGATTGAAAAGCCAAGTCTGATTTACCAGAATAAATTAAACAAAAAAAATGGATAAATAGATGACTTCTATTAATAAATAAACGTTGCTTAATAAACAAAATAAGCAAATGTCAGAAACCCAACCTAAAATTCTTACATCGTTTTCGTTGTCTGAAATATTCTGCGTTTGTTGATCAGTACGTGTGCATATCTCTACGTTCACCCAATCGAAAAATCGCGACTAAATAAATGATTTTATTACAAGTAATTTTCTATTATCATTTAATATTAAAGTAACTAGTGTTGGAAATAAGCATATGCTATTAAGTGTATTTTATTTTTATTTTACGCAATTTTCGTTGTTTTAAACACCAATTAGTATAAATACGTAATACAGTCCAACAGTTACTCCACCAATTAGTATAAATACGTAATACAGTACTCCACTCAGCAGTTGTTCAACGAAGGAACGGGTTTGAAGTCGACGGGTATAGCGAAAATTTTATGCGTTTGCTTATTTCTAATTTATCCAGTGTATACGTAGATATATGTATTTGCTTGTCGCACTGCTAATATTTAATACACATTAAAAAATATATTAGAATTATAAAAAGAATATAAAATATGAATTCGAGGTAGATATAGGTTAATTTCGGTTACCTCCACCTCCTAAACCACCGCCGCCTCCATTACCTCCTCCAAGACCACCTCCTTTGCCTCCACCAGATCCGCCGCCTCCCCCGAAACCACCCCCGCCTCCGCCTCCGCCACCGCCACCAAATCCGCCACCGTCATTATGGGTACCTCTTCGTCTGCGTACCAAGTATTTTGAATTTCTCTGAAACAAATTAAATATTCGTCAATTAAAAATTAAATGTGAGTAATTATATTCTGTTCAATGCTCATACTTAAAACATGAAGATACTATTAATCTGAGTAATTATTCTGATCTTTAAAATATTCCAACGTTAACATTTTTTGTCAGTGACTTCTAATCGCCAGTCCTAACAATAATTCTTCTAACCTCACAGTATGATAACTTGCTCTAATAAGACAGTTTTTGACACTTTTTATAACTGATATATTGTTACAACTGATATATTGTTATTGATATCTTATATTAAATTGTTAAAAGGGGGTAAAAAAAACCAACCCCATTATATTTTTCATCAGAATTTTTTATCACGACAATATTTCTTTATTTCAGAGTATTTGTACTGCAAAGATAGATGCAATATCCAATATTATCCAACTTTTAATTCACAAGATTGATAGTATTCCCACAAAAAAAAAATACATAAATTGATTTTGAAAAAAATTCACCAAGGGGTGATTCGGTGAAACAGTCAAGTAGACTGTTGCAAATATAGTTATTATGACAAGAGTATTGCCATTATTCTTATTTTCTCTAATCTCTAGAAAGTTAGGTACAAGTCAAGTATGTTTACCATTTCAACAATATGTATTTATTTTAACTGCAAACTTGGCGATAAATTACTTGAAGGATTTTATTTCCTGTAGAAGGCTCTAGGAAAAACAAGTACAATGGCAACATTTGTCATCAAGTCATCAAGATTTTATTTGACAACAGCCTACTTAACTCCTTCACTGAATAATAATCCCTCATTGAATTTATTTGAAAATTAATGTGTATACTTTAATTTTTTATGAGCAAACTATCAATTTTGCAAGGAAAACTCAAGAGACATAAACGCTACAGATTCAAGCCTTCTTTCGAAGCCAAATTTGAAATGAAGAAATGTAGACGCGTTAAAAAGTTCTGATGAAAAGTATTGTAGGGGTTTGCTTTTATCCCCCTGTAACAATATCTCAGGGTTAAATTTACTTCCAAAAACTGTCATTTTATTAGAGCAAGTTGTTCGCCAAATTCCAGTCTAAATTCTTCCATTGTGGAGAAAATAAAAAAAGAAACTTTTGTACTCAACATTACGCCCCCTTAATTTTTGCTAAACATTCACCTCAAATCTCTCCCGTCAATTTATAAACACCCTGTATACCTTATGAAGTGCCTTATATATGAGAGAAAAAAATTTGTGACTGATAAAGGTTGCCTGGTATTACAGATTTATCTGCAGTTATATTGGGGCAGATGTACATGATAAACGTTATTTACCTTTACGACAATTATTGTAGTCAAATTAAGATAAATATCTACCATTATATTTAAAATAACAACTATTACTGCATGAATCTATTATTATCTTCTAATAAATTCTATTCGTATATCTATTATAATTTATTGATTATATATTATTATGTTTACAGTGCATACAATTTTAAATTATTTAAATTTATTCAAGGTGAGTCTACTATAAAAATGCATTGTTAATTAAGTTTAGGTATTAAATTATATATTTATCTTAATCTTAACATAATAATAATTTATGTGATATTTAGTGTATAGAAGTTGATGTGGCAGAATTGCATGTTTTTTGAAAAAGGAAACCAAAACAGAGTAAAATCAAACCTAAATTCTTGAAATTATATGAAATCGTCCCATAGTTATTATGAAAAATTTAATTTTTTCAATGTTTGTTTTCAGATGTGAGCTTTTGGATATGAAACATATGTTCCAAATTCAACTTTGCATATAAACTGCAACGCTCCATTGCTTATAATTTTTATAATGCAGGTGGCAAAAAATCCAACAAGACAAAATAAGATTATCATGTATAAAAAATGGATTTTCTATTCTTTTTTTTTACTAAATCAGTTACTTAAAGGCTGAGAAATTTAAAGAAAAAACGTATTGAACTTAAATAGTTATTGAATATTATTAATTTACATAATCATGATTCCAATCCGCTTATAATTTTCTCAATCATTGGTGCAACAACGAAAAAAATTGTGTAACATCCAATGAAATTGAACTTCAAGTAACAGTGCCAATTTTAGTAATATTAGGTTGGCATCATTTCAAAGTGAAGAATTATTTAGGACTTCCCAAGTACCTAATACTTTTTCTCTTAAAATTACTGTAGAATTATATAGGATTAAAAAATATTGCTTTTGAAGACATAAACAATTCACCCAATTATTTTAAGTACTTATAACAGTACATTTAAGTATCATTTAAAAACATAAAGTACATTTAGAAATCCTAAATATTTTTTCAACGACTTATTGCAATCAAATAAATATAATTTAAAAACATTTAAAATTATAGCAAGCAATATTTTCCTTCTCCCGTACAAGTCTGATTTGTGGGCTGATCATTGCCGTTAGGATGAGGGGTAGAGATATTATATTAATATATTAATTACTCCATTACACTCAATTACACCAATATAGTTAATTATATAATATATATAATTATACAATTATATAATATAATTATACAATATATATAATATCATTAGTGATTATTTTATTACCAGCCTTTATTATGCGTACAGTGGCGAGCAGTTGAATGTTAATGATTTTTCTCCTACTGTATTCTGATCCTCTTAAATGACATCTTATGTTGACACTTGACACATTGGTAATTTCTGTTGAGATTTTTAAGTGTTTTACATTTCAGTTTTGGTATTTTAAGTTTAAAAATAGTGTTAATTTGTATTATTTATATTTATCAGGTAGAGTAAAACATATTTGTAGCTGTGTTTGATTAGTTGTCATTGTGTTTGCCACTATTCAGACTAAATCTCAAATTTTCCAGTCAGTTTTACAAAAGCCAAAGGAAAAAATTAGTTCAAGAATTATTTTATTTATCAAGCAATAGTGTCCTTAATTTACAATGTTTTAATGAGTGATGCGTGTTATTTCCTTTGTATAAAATCATTTTTCGCGAAATTTCATTAGATCTCAGATGTACATTCAGATGTAGTTAATTCAGATATTAAAATACTTACTGCTGCTGCTGGAACAAAGTAGCTTTGCTGCTCATCTTCTTTGGGAATAGGTTGGATTACCAAGTACGTTGATTTTATACTATCGCTCGAACTTTCAGGAAGGTAGTTATTAACATCATCATTGAACGTTTGAGGTTTCTCACTTAGCCTCGAAATTGCATCAATACGATATACGGTTCCGAAGGGTGTCAGCACAGAGTTTTCGATTGGAGCACTTTGATCTCCATGACCATGGGCAGCAATAGCCACCAATACGACCAACACTGACCACTTCATGGCTGATTATGCTTCTTTTAGCAAACAACTACCGTTTTTATATCATCTTGCATATTATGTAACTATACCGAAATTATAATAAAACAAAATCACCTTGTACCAAACATGTTTACAAAAGGACCAACAAGTATTGTCTAGTCAGACGCGAACGTGGGATATATTTTTTTCATGTTTGAACGTTATGTTGTTTGCTAATGATCTAATATAGTAAATCAAATAAATTATTATAATAAAATTAATAATATTAATTAATATATTAATTTAACAATAATTTAAAATAATCTTAATTCGTAACCTATTTGAGATTTACTGGTTAAGTTCTGGTTGCATACTTTATTTTTTAAATTAATTATCCGATTTTGCGAAGAGTATCCTATAAAATAAGAATGTTTCACATTTTATAATGTTTCACTGATTTACAGTTTTGAATTTAGTGTTTGTTGATTTTTTATTATTTATTAAAATAGTCTTCACAACCAGTTATATCTTTACAAACAGGCATAATAGATCTGTTTGCTGTTTAATGGAATGAATTAATATTTTTAACATGTTCTAAATATATTTAAGGTTAAGACCTAAGGATATAGATCAGCAGGGGCTCCGTTTGTTTACATATACTTTGCATATCATAAATTTATATGACTGGGGTACATTCACATATATTTGTGTGCAGTATTACCATCTTGTGATGAGTGGTCCAGCTTTTGACAACGGTATAATTGTGGCAGGTCCAATATCACATAGTCGAAGGCAGTGGCTCCAAGATGACATAATTCCATTAGGTTTTAATATTTTTAATGGTTCATAATAGTAAAATGTTTGAGGGTTATATACGGTCTTCAGATAACATTGCCCTTGCAACAATCATTAGAGGAAGGTTTTTTATATCTAGCGCAGATATAAAAAGACTTTTAGAGACACCTACCTCCAGTTTCCATACAGATAAAGTCAATATCTGTCGTGAAACTTCACTTTCTGTGTGACACGTTGCCTCGACATTTTGATTTCAGTTCCTAGCTAAAGCTCTCGAACCCATTATTTACACTGATGCGTTGCATTAATCCCTCAATTATTTAGATACAGAGTTTTAGTGATTGATATTTTATAATTATTGTTATGACTTGTCTATTGTAATTTCACTTGAAACATATTTTTGTGGCGATTAATTATTTAGTTAGAACGATATTACGTTTTGACCAATAATGCGCAATAATAATGGTTGGCGTTCCGCTATACTCTGTTCGTTGGTCATAGGCACGTGTTTGCTTGCGCTTATAGTCTGTCCGTTAGTTGCAGGCTACTGAATTTAATTTAATCTTAATTTGTTGTATTTATTGAATTTGATTGCCGATTTAAGTTCTGTTGTATTTTGATTTATCTTAATATATATATATATATATATATATATATATATATATATATATATATATATATATATATATATATATATATATATATATATATATATATATATATATATATATATATATATATATATATGTTATCTATCTTTATATATTTTTTTTGGAGGGTTTATCTTGGGATAGTAGCAATAAAACGACTGATTAGGTTACTTGACGTTTCGGTCCCTTTCTTGGGCCTTTTTCAAAAGAGTATTTTATTTTGTGACATATTTGACACAGGTAAATACGACAGTTTTAATTAATTTTTAAGGTTACTAGACTGTTCGATTAGTATCATAGGGAAGAACAGCCAAGAAACCCTACGAACTTAAGCTATTTTATATTTCAATATAATATTTTATATTTCAATAGTGAAATATAAAATAGCTTAAGTTCGTAGGGTTTCTTGGCTGTTCTTCCCTATGATACTAATCGAACAGTCTAGTAACCTT
>CAXKVY010007868.1:0-53657 GCA_964058915.1 Tetropium fuscum
ATCGGGCGGGTCAAGATTTTTAATAGCTTATTGATTCTAATAGCTTATAGCTTATTACATTTTAAAAGATTAAGGAGTAATATTATTTATTTTGGTAGCTTATCGAACATTTTGAAAGATTTGGGAGTAATCTGTTTAATTTTTTAACAACAATTTAAACAAATAAAAAAATATTTTAACAAATAAATGATAAATAATTAAAGTAAAAAATAAAATCAGAGTAAATTTTCAAAGTGACCTCCATTCACTTCCTGGCAATATCCCATCCGTCACTGAAACTCCTGCAGAACCTTACCAACAGTATCGGGTTGAATGGTTCGAATTTCATTGCGAATTCTGTCCTTTAATTCTTCGATGGTATTTGCTCTATTGAAATAGACTTTGCTCTTTAAATAGCCCCATAAAAAGTAGTCTAGGGGAGTGAGATCTGGAGATCTAGGGGGCCATTCGATAGTTCCCCTGCGACCAATCCAATGGTTAGGAAATACATGGTTTAAATAATCGCGAACGATCACTGCAAAATGGGGTGGTGCACCGTCTTGTTGGTACCATATCGTGTGATGGGGCAGATCTGGATCTACGTCATTTGGGTAAAGTACCGCAAGTGCAGGGACTAAGTCGTCTCTTAAAAATTCTAAATATATTTCACCTGTTAATACGCCTTCAAAGAAAAATGGGCCCAAAATACGATTACCTACAATACCAGCCCAAACGTTAACTTTTTGTGGAAACTGACTACGAGTTTCCATTTTCCAGTGTGGATTTTCAGGAGACCAATATCTACAGTTTTGCCGGTTAACTGTGCCGTCGAGATAAAAGGTAGCCTCATCAGAAAAAACAATATTGCGTAAAAATCCGTCGTCATCAATCAGGCGTTGCAACATGGTTTGGCAAAACTGTAACCTACGGTCAGGATCATCTTCGTTTAACTCTTGGACCAAAACCACTTTATACGGATGCCATTTGTTCAATTTCAAATATTTCAAGACGGAGCTTTGAACTATTCCGTTGTTTGCCGCCACTTGGCGGGTGGGTAAATGGGGATTTTCTTGAAGCTCTAGTAGAACATTCAATTTAACATCTTGTTGCACTGTTCTATTTTTGTTCTATTTTGCTAACGGTGGACTGTGTAATTGGTTCTCTGTTTGGATATTTGTTGTTAAAAAAATACTTGTGTGCGAGCTCTGTCCCCGTAACCGATCATCATCAAAATTTCGATTCTTTCCCTTTCACTCAAACGACGGACCATTTTTAAATAAAATGAATTATGATGGAATAATGATTAATCAACTTACTTAATGATATTATTCAACTGATTAAAACACAAACTTGCGAGGAAAAACTTCAAAATTGTGACAACTGTCAAAACTGTTGTTTTTCCTGCGCTTTCTTGATAAATGATTAGCATTTGGTCATCGCTTGTATAATTCATTCTTCAAACTTTGCAACCGAATATCTCGAACACTTTAATGTTAAAGGTACTATGTTTTTGACATATTCGCACTCAGAAAAATATGCTCTATCGAAATCCGTAAAAAAAAATATGGGTTGTCATTTAAAAAAATTGTCGATGACGTCATAGCTCAAAAACGAATAAAAAACAAAAAAAAAAACGATGGCTGAAAAAAGTGACATTTTATAAAATAAAGTTGACGTGTCCGAGGATTTCCTGTGAAAATCCTTCAATAACGATTAATTGAATTTATTCCAAACTTTACGAGCTCAGTGTATGTATATATAACACATTTAACACGTTCAACGCCGCCGTCAACCAGTGGTTGACATCAGTAAACAGGCGCCCATGGCCGGTGTCAACCACGGGTTGACATCAGTATACAGCGCCCATGGCCGGTGTCAACCCGTTTTTATTGATTTTGCCAATAAAAAACCTTTAACAAAATCAGTTAATGCTGTAGGACCTCCAGGAGGCAAGGGATGATTTTTCTTTATTTTATCGCAGAGGGCTATGGGAATATTACACACCTCTGAAACACGCCTATACGTCATTATTTTATTCATGAAAGCTTTCAATTCCTTTTCCAACGAAGATTTCGAATAATTGCCATAATGCGCGGCCCCAAGCCGCTTCTTATAGATTCTAACCATGTTCGAATTCGCCCCGCTATGAGTGAAACTTTTTATATAAAATTACATTTTCCCTAAATTACATTTTTTATTATATTGCGATAAGATCTTTCACACATCTTAATGAGAGATAAGAGAATATTTATAAGTTTTCAAGTCAATTTCACTTGATAGATCGAAGTTACCAGTTACAACGGTTTAACACTCGGAGTAGTTTCCACAAACACCAAAACACTTTCACTTCGCTCGACGAGCGTTTCGCCAACCAAGTTGGCATCATCCGGAGACGATTAAAACTAATCTTAAACTAAAAATCTACCCTATTTATACTATTTATGGTGAAATCATTAGTCACGCTTCAATGATTAGTTGCTAAGCAACGCGTAAGCGGGTATAGGTCCCTAGTAAAACAAAAATGGCTGGATTTAGAAATCAATTATATGTATAGTAAACGGAGTATGCTTGAAATACAAGCATATGATCTTTACAAGAAGCTTACTTTTAAGTTAAATAATTTAGAATATGAACAATGGTGCGAATTTTAGAGGAACATGTTTTTATCAATCAACACGAAATTTATAAAAAAAATGTCCTCTCAAAATTAAAAATTTAAAAAATCGATTACTATTGTACCAAAAAATGTTCCTCGGAAGGTCCTTAACATTGTGGAAAATCACTCGTCACACTCTTTTGATAAAGAAGAACTTGACCTTCTAAACAAGGGTTTAAATTTTGCTGTAGCCTCTTCTGATGAGATCTTAGATGATGTCGTGGCAGGGATTGAAAGTTCAATTCAATATCTGCCTGATTCATCCAAGGGTCTCGTCAGAGTGGCTTGCAGGAATGAAATTTCTAAAAATATAATTAATAACGTAGACAATAAAAAGTCAAGCTCAAAGAATCATATAAATATTATCAAAAGATTGCGCGAGAAAGACTGCTTTTATTTAAAAGCAGATAAAGGTAATAAGGTTGTTATTTTAGATAAAGAGGACTATTATGAACGGGTAAACAACCTAATTAGTAATGGTCCTTATAAAGAACTTACTAGAAACCCTTTACCAAGAGTAACCACTAAAATAAAAAATGACCTCTAATCATGTAACAACCTTATTACTCCACCTGTAAAGAACGGGTTACATGTATCTAACCCTACCGTACCTAGATTGTATTGTCTATCAAAAATTCATATAAGCCAGGGAAGTCGGTGCATCCAATAGTATCTTCTATTGGATCCCCGACTTATCACTTATCAAAATGGTTGACTACGGAATTTGAAAGTTTGCCCATTGCACAGCCTAGTTTTTCAGTTAAAAATTCGAATGATTTCATTGATAAGGTTAAGAATATTCAATTGCAAGAGGGTGAAATTTTGATTTCCTTTGAGGTTTGTTCATTATTTCCGAGTGTACCAATTCCACAGACCTTGGACTATCTTGAGGATTTACTCGAATTAAACAACTATAGAAAAGAAGTAATAGAAGAATAATGTTAACCTTATAAAACTTTGTATGAAACAAAATTGCTTCCGTTTCAATGACAGTTCTATGAACAACATGAAGGAACGGCAATGGGTAACTGTTTATCGCCTTTCATTGCTCATGAGTCGATTTGAAACTGAAGCAAAAGAAGAATTCGAGTATTTTCCTAGGATTTGGCTTAGGTACGTGGATGACATTTTTGCCGTGTTTGACACTAAGATTGCGGATGTAGAAAACTTCCAAAAATTTCCAAATTAAATAGTCGTTTCACTTCTGTAAAGTTTACATATGAACTAGGAAATAATGGAAAACTTCCATTTTTAGATGTATTAGTAATTAAAAATAGTGACAATAGGTTAGAATTTGATATATATAGAAAATATACCCTAATGACTCTCACCACTACTATCAACATAAAATGGCAAGTTTTAATTTAGTAAACAATGGACAAGAACCATCGTTTATTAAATTTCCCTCTCACTAACGAGAGGTTTGAAGAAGAAAAAGTGTTAATTAAAGATATAGCTGTGAGTAATGGTTATCCTAGAGATTTAGTTGAAAAACTAATTAGGAAGCGTAAATTTAAGGACACACTTCGTAATTCTACGACCTTTCAAAAGGATATAGAGACTGCCAAATATGTATCCATCCCGTACGAACCCCGGTTTACTCGTGGTTTGAGTAAGGTCTTCAAAAACGTGGGTATAACAGCGATTCATTCGTCGAGTAATAAATTACCGAATACGATAATGCAGTCAGTTTCCTTTTATACAGCCGAAAAATATTTTTTTTTGCAAAAATAAAAAGCGAAGATTTTTCCTTACATAGCCTTCTAATATTTTTCAGGAAAAAGAGTGACTTGTTGCCAGGCCCCTGAAAATCATATGCTCTGTGGTGCGCTGAATACGATAATGCAGTCAGTTTCCTTCTATACAGTCCAGAAATATTTTTTTTTGCAAAAATAAAAAGCGAAGATTTTTCCTTACTATAAGCCTTCTAATATTTTTCAAGAAAAACAGTGACTTTTTTCCAGGCCCTGAAAATCGGTCTACATATGCTCTGTGGTATGCTGAATACGATTATGCAGTCAGTTTCCTTCTATACAGTCGAGAAATATTTTTTTTTTGCAAAAATAAAAAGCGAAGATTTTTCCTTACTATAAGCCTTCTAATATTTTTCAAGAAAAACAGTGACTTTTTTCCAGGCCCTGAAAATCGGTCTACATATGCTCTGTGGTACGCTGAATACGATTATGCAGTCAGTTTCCTTCTATACAGCCGAGAAATATTTTTTTTTGCAAAAACAAAAAGCGAAGATTTTTCCTTACTATATAGCCTTCTAATATTTATAGCCTCCTTATATTATAGCCTTCTAATATTTTTCAGGAAAAAGAGTGACTTGTTGCCAGGCCCCTGAAAATCTGTCGACATATGCTCTGTGGTGCGCTGAATACGATAATGCAGTCAGTTTCCTTCTATACATACAGCCTAGAAATATTTTTTTTTGCAAAAATAAAAAGCGAAGATTTTTCCTTACTATAAGCTTCTAATATTTTTCATAAAAAACAGTGACTTTTTGCCAGGCCCTGAAAATATGTCTACATATGCTCTGTGGTGCACTGAATACGGTAATGCAGTCAGTTTTCTTCTATACAGCCGAGAAATATTTTTTTTTGCAAAAATAAAAAGCGAAGATTTTTCCTTACTATAGCCTTCTAATATTTTTCAGGAAAAAGAGGGACTTGTTGTCAGGCCCCTGAAAATCTGTCTACATATGCTCTGTGGTGCACTGAATACGATAATGCAGTCAGTTTCCTTATATACAGCCGAATAATATTTTTTTTTTGCAAAAATAGAAAGCGAAGATTTTTCCTTACTATAGCCTTCTAATATTTTTCAGGAAAAAGAGTGACTTGATGCCAGGCCCAACTTTTAGACAATCCAAAGGATAAAATTGTTCCAAACGAAAGGTCTGGGCTTTACGAAATTAGTTGTAATGATTGTGATCGAAAATATGTTGGACAAACGAGACGATCAATTAACACCAGATTTAAAGAGCATATGGCTCATCCAAAATATGGAAGAACAGACAAGTCTAGTGTTGCACAACATGCTTTTGACAACAATCATAGAATAGATATTAGTAATTTAAGATTAGTTAGAAATGTGACCAATAATAGACAGTTGGATGCATTTGAGAGCATAGAAATTGTAAAATGTAAAAACAGTATGAATAGCGACAAGGGGCCTATGCCGTATAGCCCGACTAATGATTTCACCATAAATAGTATAAGTAGGGCAGATTTTTAGTTTAAGATTAGTTTTTAATCGTCTCCGGATGATGTCAACTTGGTTGGCGAAACGCGCGTCGAGCGAAGTGAAAGTGTTTTGGTGTTTGTGAAAACTACTCCGAGTGTTATAATTACATCAAAGGTTCCAGCCCTATCAAGTACAACGGTTTCTTTGCAGCGCATAAATAAATGGGTGAAATATCGTATACAATTATAAAATTAACAAAATTTTTACCTACATGGTAGTGAAAAAGGGTCCTACTACCACCAGTGCACTTAGTTTACCGTGTTCTTTAAGCACATGCCGCAGGTGGTCAGTGAAACTTGAAAATACCGGTTCGTTTCACATAAATGTGGAATAATAGCGGAGCGATCGAATTTACCAAACCCCACATTACGGTAACTACAAAGTGAATAACCACTATAAATAATACTCGTAGTCAATTGACTATTGAAATAATAATACTAATAACAAAATATGTTGTAGTAAATATTATAATGAATGAACAATAAGAAGGCAACTTACGATGTTACTCGGAGAACTAAAGGTAACAATAGCAACCCTGGTATGATTGTAATCCACAGTAATGTCACTGAGCAACTTTTTCACAAATTTTAATTCACTTCTAAAGTTGTTCTCACCGACACTTGAAGAAGCATCTATCAAGAATACTATATCCAACTTGGAGGAGAGTTTAAGAATGTCTATATTTCTCTTAAATAAATTACCTAGCACATCGATTTTAGATTTATATAATACGTCGTTTTCCAACTGGTTTTCGCTTGCTTTGTACAACCTTTTCTCGCCAAAATTTAAAAATTTACTGTAGTTGTTCAAGGTTTCCAAGTCGATTTTTTCTGCGCAAATTTTAAACGAGAAAAACACTAACACCTTAAAATATACCGGAAACGAACGAAAATACATGTTAATCATTCGGTAGTAGTAAAATTAGTATTTCTTGTCGGTCAGTTGTACATAACGAAGCACATTGATATACTGTAGTTGCGTTATCTATGTTGACCACATGATGCTCAACTATCAATTGTTTTTGTTGTTTTTACAATCAATTTATTTTATCAATTTAATAAGGTTAATTACACTAATAAATAATATAGGAAGAACAATTAAGTTATGTAATACATTTGTTTGTAGTCAACATCAATTAATTGATTAAATCCATGCATATTAATATAACATTGGTTTCGTACCGATATTGTTGCACTATACCAATTATATTATTGGAGTGAACACTTCTTTAAGCGCTTATTGGAGTGAAACTTCTTTAAGCGCTCTCTGCACTTTTCGCGATCTCCACGTTTATTGATTTTTTTTTGATATCCGGATAGAGATTTTTTATGAGTATACAACTATGTTTTTAAAAGCTTTCTGCGACGTAAATTAATATAAGATTTTATAGCAGTTTGAAATGATTGGCTCAAGGTGGCCGTGATGAAATGAAATATTTGACGTTTGAGGCTTTTGTTCGTTGTTCATGTCAAAAAGCGTTACCAGTTAAGTTCGCGCAAAGTTGAAATTAAGTGTCTACAATAATTAACTATTGTTCGCAATGGAAAATGTGCATTTGACGGAGATGGTTGAGCTTTATTACGCTTGCAATAAAAATGGCGCAGAAGCTCGTCGAAGGTTCGAAAAACTGGTTCAATTATACGACATAAACAACCGGAACGTCAATTTAATCAGGAAGCTGAATTAAGTGCCCTATTGAGGATGCAATGGAAGACCCCAATCAGTCGCTGCGTGAAAGATCACAAAACTTGAAATTGTCAGCTACTACAGTTTTCAAAATTTTGAAAAAACATAATCTAAAAGCGTATAAAACTAACTTGGTGCAGGGCTTGCATGGAAACGATCCAGAGCGTCGATTAAACTTTTGCCATTGCTTTTTAAAAAGGAACGCACAAAATCCAGCCTTCAAGGACAGAGTACGCGGATGAATGCACATTTGGAAACGCTGGTCTTTTTAATCGAATTCTACATTATCATTGGTCGAATAATAATCCGCAGATTATAAGAGAAACAAATTTTCAAGTAAAATTTAATACACACGTCTGGTGTGGAATTTGAAGGGATCGAATTATTGGAACGGTCTTTTTGGGCGAAAACTTGAACGCTCTGTCATACAATCGACTGTTGGGAGAAGATCTTGAATTTTTTTTTGAGGATCTCCCAGTTAATGAGTACGCTAATGTTATATTTCATCAAGACGTCGCGACAATGCGCGAATCAATACCGATTTGAAGAATGGATGAGTACTAACGGACCAATTAGATATCCTGCAAGATCGCCAGATCTAAATCCGTGCGATTATTTTTTGTGGTCGTATAGGAACGAGATAGCTGGTATTCCACGGGATACTATTCTCAGAGTAACTAATACCGAGATCAAAAGATATGCAGCCTGCATTGAGCATCAGGATACCCAATTTGAACCTCATTTGTAAAGAATTTCAAACAATATTTTAGTTTATAAATGAATTATTTAACCTTAATTAATTAATTAAAATGAATTAAACCTTATTTGTAAAGAATATCAAACAATATTTTAGTATATAAATAAATTATTCTTAAATTTCTTCTAAGTCGCTGTTATAAAGTATTGTATTTGCTTCTACTTTTTTCTTGCAGTACCAGAACCTAAACTGATAATAGGTATGTTTTTGACATAAATCAACTTGATACGACAGATATTTTATTTGGTCACGGCCACCTTGAGCAAATCATTTTAATTTTATTGTTTGATTGTATTTCAAACTGCTATAAAATCGTTAGGAATCGTCGTAGGAAGCTTTTAAAAACATGGTTGTATACGCATAAAAAATCTCTATCCGAATATCAAAAGATATACAGGGTGTCCCATTTAAAAATCAAAAGTTGGCGTTACTTCCGGCAGTGCAATTAGGTCTCCGAGAGGTGAAAAGATGCAAAAAGTAGCTTTGCATGTTTCCTAAAAATTTCACAACTAAAGACGAGATAGGAAAAAAAAGTTGCCTGGTACGGTTTTGGAAAACCACACGGTATAGGTAAAATATAAAAAAATATATACAAAGCTGGATTTTGGTATAGCTGCTCAATTGGGCATACAGTTTAACATACTAAAAGTCCTCAATTACACTATGTAAACTTTCTTCGCTATGACCTTGAAAATGTATTCTCGAGTAATTTAGAAACGGTTTCATTTAGGATTTTTTAAATTATGCAAATGAGGTAAGAAACGTCATTTGCTATGCATAACTCAATTCTTTCTCTAAATGACCGTTGTACATTTTCCAACATTTCCAGTGGAATTGTACGAAAAGCATGTCGTATTTTGGTTGTTAAATCTTCTACATTTTCTGAAATTTCTCGGTAAATTAGATTTTTTATATGTCCCCACAGAAATCTAAACAAGTTAGATCGAAACATCTCGGAGGCCAAGTGACTGGACCACCCCCATTTGGTCCAATACATTTGTTAGGAAATAAGTTATCCAAAAATCGCCGAACATTTCCATGATAATGTGGTGGAGCCCCATCTTGACTAAACCACATGCGCCTGATTACATCCAATGGCACGTCCTCGAGTAAATCAAGTAGATTATTTGGTAAAAAATGTAAATACCTTTCTCCATTTAGATTTCTTTCGAAGAAACAAGGACCATTTATGTATTGACCAATAATACCTACCCATACATTGACAGAAAACGAAGCTATCGAGATTTTGAAATGAGAGTTTTCATTGTCGTAATGGTGATAATTTCTACGATGTGTTGGAGCAAGTACACTTATCAGTAAATAATACGTATCTGGAAAATAATTGATCCTCGTGTATTTTAGTCAGCATCCAGTTACAAAAATTTATACGGTTTTGATAATCCTGTTGACTAAGGGTACGGACACAAAGTAAGCTCACAGTAACAGGAATAGTGCAAAAAAAATGGAGAGAAATTTCAGTTGAACTGGGTGTAGACGGTAAGCAAATTATTCGTGTAATTCAGTTTAAGTTTTAATGTCTTGAGTACAGGATTGAGTACAGAACTTATAGGATTGTTCACAAAAAATGTTTTAAAAATATCCCCTATGATTTTAGCTTAATTCATTGGTTTCACCAGCTGCCTGTTGTCTTGCGAAGTTTCTTGTGATTTCAACTTGGGTTAAATGTCTTTCAAACCCTTCTCTATCCAAAATTGTGTTATGTAAAACACAGACGCACTTAATAATATTATCTGCAACATTAATGTCTGTTTCTATAGCTATCGACAATATACGCCATTTTGCATAGAGAAGGTAGATTCATTGGTTTTTCGTCTTTCTTCAGGAAGAATTGGCTGCTGATGCCAGTTACACCAAGTTTTGGTTAAGCGCGCTTCTATATTTTCTATATTTTCTAAGTAAGTAAATGTTTGTAAAGTCATCCTCATGTATTGAAAGAAACGCTCTTCGTGTTGTTTTAATTCACGAAACAAATAGTGATATTCACCATAAGTTGATCTGTTTCTGTTAATGGGATGTATATTCCTTGCCTCCTTCTCCGTGCTCTTAAAAATACATTTTCCATGAGCAAGAAGTCTTCATCTGATGAACATGACATGATACACCTGCACTGAACAATTACCTAAAAACGACTGGCAGATTTCCGCTTTCTTTGTGTGCTACCTAATGAAAAATAGGCGCCGGAATTCGGCGCCGTAAATAGGAGCTTGTTTATCTGCTTTCTTTGTGTGCGTACCTTAAGTTTTTGTTCATATTCAGGAGATAGTCATGGAACTTAGGTTTATGTAATATTTTAATATTAATTAAATATTACATAAACTTTTTGTAATATTTTTAATATTAAGTCTGGAAGATATCCACTAGCACCAGCACTAACTTGTCTAGTACTAATATTGGAATTTT
Source organism: Tetropium fuscum (assembly GCA_964058915.1). Taxonomy (NCBI): domain Eukaryota; kingdom Metazoa; phylum Arthropoda; class Insecta; order Coleoptera; family Cerambycidae; genus Tetropium; species Tetropium fuscum. The sequence goes on from CAXKVY010007868.1 coordinate 10,749, forward strand.
CAACTAATGCAGTAACTACACTGACGGACATAAAAAGTGACGCACCTAGATTTTGTCCCAAATTTGTTCAATAACTTTTAAACCAGCCTATCGATTTTGATAATTTTTTTTTTGTTTGAAAGGGCGATTCTTGGGGATGACTATTTTGTAATTGGCTTTCCATAAAAATGTATTTTTAATATGTACAGCCTTTAAAAACCGATTATGATTTTGACACGAAATTTGATTGTCGCTGTGGAGTGAAATTTTATTTGTATTGAATTCTTAGGTCGGTCACGGTGTTTACCATTATTTTTTCAATATTCTCTTTTTTGAATCACCTCTCTAGCCCCTTCAGCAACGAAGATGCGACATTTTAGATGAAACGGTGTTATTAAGTTTGTTAAATATCAAACAAAGGAGGCCGTGGAGCTGAAAATGTCTAAAAAGTTCATCGTTTAAGAAATGTTTAGCGTTTTCGATTACGGACGCTGAAATAATTGTTACTTACAAGTACGAACAACATCAAAAAGAAATAACAAACAAATAATTAATCGACATTTTAGTAAAACGACTGTAATTATTAATGATTAAAACAATAAACTTAAAAAATAACTGAACAACAAACTAACTAATAACGAGTATTTCCTCCTCTGGCTGCTATAACAGCTCCCATGCGCCTAGGCATGCTTTCAATCAAATTGGTGATAGTGATTTGAGGGATATTGTCCCATTCTTCTGTAAGAGCAATCCTCAATTCTAGCTACTTGAATTGGACTAATTTGCACTTACATTTTCTTTTAGAACGTTAACTGAATTTTTTTTTCACGAGAATTTCAACTGAATCTTTTGACGTTTCAGTGTTAACCGTTACCAGAGCCTCCTTGTTAAATATCAAACTTAATAACACCGTTTCATCTAAAATGTCGCATCTTCGTTGCTGAAGGGGCTAGAGGGGTGAATCAAGAAAGAGAATATTGAAAAAAGAATGGTAAACACCGTGACCAACCTAAGAATTCAATACAAATAAAATTTCACTCCACAGCGACAGTCAAATTTCGTGATAAATCGGATCATAATCGGATTTTAAAGGCTGTACATATTAAAAAATATATGTTTTATGGAAAACCAATTACAAAATAGTCATCCGCAAGAATCGCCCTTTCAAACAAAAAAAAATATCAAAATCGACAGGCTGGTTTAAAAGTTATTGAACATCTGAAGGTGCGCCCCTTTTTATGTCCGATAGTTTATATTAAATTGCATAGCCTCACCAATAATTTTTCCTTCCCGTATGTTCTTATAATTAGCATTAGCAGTAAGTTCAAAACACTCCATAAGTTTTTCAAAACATTTTACTTTTTTTTCTTCGCTCAGGATGATATCGCGCACCTTGGCTCCAATAAACAATTTCTATGACATTCTCCTAATAAATAAGTCATATCAACTAATTCTTGAGTAGAATAAATCATATTAACGTTTTATACAAGGTAATATTAATGGGATAACAAACACATGTAGTAATACAAGCCACTAAATTGTTTAAACATTTCTCGTTTGAAATTTTGAAGACTTAAAAAATGTATCTTGGGACGACATATTTTATTTAAATAATTTAGACGAAAAAGTTATTATTTTGACAGACAATATAACACATATTTTTGATATCCATGCTCCTTATGTGACATCACGAGTATCCAAGCCATATGCCCCCTGGCTCACTCCTGGTATAAAAAAGCTAATGACTGACCGTAATAATGCGCTCTGTAAATTCAAAAAATCTAAACAAGTTACTGACTGGATAAACTATAAGCAGATAAGAAACTTAACTCTGGCATCTATTAGACGAGAAAAATCAGGTTATCTAGCATATCATCAAAGTAATTCGTCCAGTAAAGAACTCTGGAAAGCGATAAAAAATTTAAATATTAAAAAAAAGCCTAGCAATAATGTTCCAGCTCAGCTAAGCAACGTATATGATATTAATGATTACTTCTCATCTGTTTTCAGCCCATCAAACAACTGTCCCGCTACTGTAATCAAATATACCTCCAGTAAATTTAATAATAAATTATCTTTTCAATTCAAATTTGCAACAGTTGCTGATTTAAAAAATATAATTTCCAAATTAAAATCAAATGCGACAGGGTGTGACGGGGTCTCTGCACTTATGCTAAAATATTGCTTACCAGTTATTTGTAATCATGTAACCCATATTATAAATTGCTGCTTAGAGACTGGCCATTTTCCAAACAAATGGAAGTTTGTCAATAATTAAACCTCTACCAAAATTGAAAAATCCACTGGTATATTCTGACTTACGACCAATTACCATCATTCCCGCTTTATCCAAAGTTTTAGAAAAGGTAGTCCAAACACAAGTTTACGATTATGTAATAGGCAATAATATCTGGTTTCCGTAAAGGATATAGTACAGCTCTTGCAAATATTACCGACGATATTTTCGCGGCTCTCGACATAGGTAATTCTGCCGCGCTTATCCTCTTGGATTTTTATAAAGCGTTTGACACTTTAGATCACGCTTTATTGGGCGCCAAACTCGAGTACTACCAATTTTGACACCAATTCTGTCAAATTCTTTAAGTCATATCTAAGCTGCCGCAAACAGGTTGTTAGTTTGAACGGTAACATATCTCATGTTCTACCTATCTCTTCAGGCGTACCTCAAGGTTCAGTTTTAGGACCAATATTATTCCTAATTTATACAGCTGACATTATTTCCTGTGTAAATCATTCAAAATTCAGTTATATGCGGACGATACACAGTTATCACACTCGTTTCGTCCTCGTGATATTAATTTAGCTTGCAAAAAAATAAATTCTGATTTACAGTCACTTCTGAATTATTCGAAAAAACAACAATTTAAAGCTTAATCCTCATAAATATGTAGTGTTTGTTATACTAGTCATAGAGTAAAAAGTCAAGTGGATTTAAACCTTAAACTAACCTTAGATGATAAATCACTCACTCCTGTTACTAAATCCAAAAGCCTTGGTTTGACTTTTGAAAATAATATGCCTTTCGAAGAACATGTCTCTTTAGTACTAAAAAAATGTTACATAGCTTTAAAATTATTATATAATAATGTTTCCATTTTGAATTTCAAACTTAGAAAAAAATTGTGTGAGTCTCTCGTATTGCCTTTATTAATTTACTGCAATATTATTTATTTTCATGTCTAGATACATACACTCAAAACCGGTTACAAAAAATACAAAATAGCTATTGTAGATTTATTTTCAGACTTCTACTCTAAACAGGCTAAAAATAAAAAATCTTTACAAATATAACCTAACAGTCTTTCTTTACTCACAAAATTTTGAATACATCCTCTCCTCCTTACCTTCGCGACAAATTTATCTTTAGACATGATACCCACAAAAAAATCTGCGGATTACTATGAAATTAGCTCTTCCTCGATATCGGTCACATGGAAACATGGATGTTTCGACGATTTTTTATATATAATGCAATAATATTGTACAATTCTCTTGACGATCAACTTAAAAACCTCCCTGTAAATAAATTTCGTAAGAAAGTGAAATCATTTTACTTCATATTATCTATTTTGTATTACATTTTGTATTATCTTTCAATTATACGTATATCCATGTATATGTATGTGTGCATGTATATGTATGTCTATGTATATGTATGTCTATGTATATGTATAAATATGTGTATGTCTGTATATATATGTACATATTTTCTAGTGTATTTAGCATTCTATCTGCTTTATCTTAGTTGAAGTTTAATTACTATTCTTAATATTATTATTGATTTGTGTATATTTTATTGATTTTTATTTTCCTCAGTTCATGTATTAATGCTCCTCGATAACAGTAGGCTATATGCCTGACATTAATTAACTATTAGTTCATGCTATTATTTATTTTTAATTACTAATTATTTTGTCTATTATTATTTTTTTGTGTTATTAATTCAGGATTTTAGGTTATATTTAAATACTGGATAGGGCTGGAACCTTTGATGTAACTATAACACTCAGAGTAGTTTCCACAAACACCAAAACACTTTCACTTCGCTCGACGCGCGTTTCACCAACCAAGTTGGCATCATCCGGAGACGATTAAAACTCAGTTTTAATCGTCTCCGGATGATGCCAACTTGGTTGGCGAAACGCGCGTCGGGCGAAGTGAAAGTGTTTTGGTGTTTGTGGAAACTACTCCGAGTGTTATATTTAAATACGTAATTTCTAAATTTATATTTAAATATGTAAAAGTTGAGTTGAGTAGCCTAGCGTTAGACTTCGCCTTTTTTATAAAATTTGTATTGGTATACAATTTTTAATAAAGACCATTTATTATTATTATTAAATGCGATTTTCAAAACCACTGAGAAACTGACAGTACCTAGTTTTGTTTGTTTCTTAAATTTGTCAAAGCCTTCTTTGTACCAATTAGACTCTACTCGTGTGTTGTTCGAGATCCTTGAGTACCTATATCAAATATATTAACGCATCTTTTTTGGTAAAAGTTAAATTCTTTGAGTACAAGGATAATTTTATATGTGTAATTTTTAAGTAAAATCTGTTAGCTGGAAAGAAAATTGAAAATATCTCACAAACTGCTAACTTTAGCCCCTGCACTGGCTATACCAGCAGTAAGATAATTTAATTTTTACATAACTGGGCATCAAAAAATACAGTGTTCCATTTAAAAAAAGTTTTCGCAGTTTTAAATTATCTAAATGAGGCATGGAAAATGTAACACTTGGTATATTATTTTCGATTATATTTTAATTGCAGAACTTAGACCACTCTATGTTAAATTTAGATATATCATGTGAAAAAAGTTATAAAGCTCCTTCCAGACCTTCCCATCTGTCACTTTTTTCTTAAAATGGTAAATATCTCCGAAACCTGAGGGCGCGACGCATGTTTTTGACTCAAAAGTTTGCGCTCTTTCCGAATTTCAAAAAATATATAGGGTGTTCCATTTAAAATAAGAAAGTTAGTTGCTGTCCAGGAGATATAGAACACCCTGTACATCCATCGACATTTTTAACAAACGCCGAAAAAAGGATACCAACAACCTGGGATAACACACATTTTTCTCTGATAAATAGCAAAGGCGTTACAGAGCAAATACGCACTAAAACTACTCGCCCTGTATAAATACTTATAAAATTACAAATACTTATAAAATATTAATTGATTCAGATGCTGGAGTTACAATTTTCAAACCAAAAGCTTGCGAAAAATATCCTCAACGCATACCAGAAAATATTATTATACAAAGCATAACCGATCAAAAAATCATTATTAATGAATCGATGTTCGTTTCTTTTAAACTTGGCGATCCGGAAGTTACGATCCCACATTGTAAGCCATTCTTATAAAAATATAATGCATAGTGCAGACTGCAAAGTCAGGGATAGATAACACCGACGTTATAAATAAGCTTTCATGCCTTTGTAAAACACTTTTTACTCAATCTTGTAACTTTTAGTGTGTCTCCGGAAATTAAATTTTTCTTTTTTAAAAATTTGTTTCGCTCGACCCGAATCGAAACTGGCGCAGTCGTCCAGATGGTATAAATTAATCAATCGCTGATTATTGTGAATTTCAATTCTTAAATTACCGAAGATCCTACACCAGAAGAAAGTTTTCAGTTCAGTGAACACAGAGTAGCTGAATGAGACGACCGACAGTGACAGGGAAAAGTCACACCTTCATTACCAATTACAATCGTTCTAATTACTGGGTAATCGGGCCAGGTAATTAAGAAAAGCCGATCCTCGAGATCACGTCACGAGGAGGGGAATCAACACAGGATATCTAGTATCGCCTAGTCTCTTCATCGACACCCTAGATGTAAGTTAGATTTAAGAAGCAAGAAGCCAACTCTTCACCGACACCCTAGATGTAAGTTAGATTTAAGAATAAAGAAGCCCAGTTCAAGAAAGAAAACCCAGAAAACATCTGTAAAATGAAAACGTCTTTACTCAAGTTAATACTATAAGCATTATAGTATTAATACCATATTTATTATTTTTATCACTGCATATTAGGTACCCATTTTATATTTAACCCGAATTTAAAAAACATTTTCGTATTAAAGTAGTTATTGTATTATAAAATTTTAATATTAAACTGGACGAACTTTTAAATAGTTTAGACAATTTAAAACTAGATAGATCAGAAAATCAAAAAATGCCAGAAATAAATTATTCTTTATTAAGATACCAAGCTGATAATATTCCAAATTTCGATGGTAACCCCAAATTATTACAGAGATTTGTAACTTCATCTGAGAATTTATTACGAGCGTTTCAAAATAGAACAAACCCTGATGCACCTATAAATATTTGTTTACTTGATACTAAGATTGATTTTCTAAACTAAGAGGACGAGCAGCAGACCTAATCTGTTCTCGATCAGAAATAAATACTTGGCAATTAAATTAATAATTAAAAATATTTTAGTAACTACTTTCGCTGATCAAAGATTGTTTAATACAAGACAAGACACTAGAAGCCTTTTATTTGCTAAATTAAATGCTAGTAGCGACGAGCACAATAATAAATTAATGAAAATAGAACATTATAATGATTTCACTTTAAAAACGTAGGGTAGAGGTACCAGTGAATGAACGGTACCAGCAAATGAACAACTGAACCGTAATATAAGAATTATAAGCACTGATTATATCCGTTTCTCTCCTTAAGGGCTAATGCGCAGTCTCCAAATTCTCTTTTTTTATTGGGTGTTCTATTGGCGGTGTTGTGTTTATGCTCGATTTTTGCAGTTTCGGCAGTTTCTACGAATCTTGTAAGGACCAATGTAAGTAAAAATCCATAATAATAAGAATAATACGTATTACTGCTTTGTGATGTTTTGTTATACATACTTATTGCCATGTTCTATACTGTTTTATAACTGATATAACCTCAAAATATAAAGTATTGGCGCCAAAATGAGCAATTAATTGTGTTCATTTACTGGGTCTTGTGCTAACCCAATGAATGAACACGTCCGTTCATTTACTGGAACTAATTTAAATTTTTTAAATGTAGCATTTTGACCCCTAAATACATAAGTGTTTACGTGCAATTAAAAATTTTCGGCTTACAATATTTGAGAAGTGCCTCTATCCAATAAATGAACGGCTGATTACGTTTCGTTCATTCACTGGACCCGTAAAGGAACGACATTTTTAAATGGAAATTTTACAAGAACTATAACGTTTTAGTGTTCTAACAATTGGGTTGTTTTTTTCACTACAGACATACAATGGAAAAGGGAACTAGAAAATACAAAAGGTTTCAATATTCGGACGATGACCTACAAAATGCCTTAGAAGAGATACGGCAAAAGAGGTTGTCTCTTTCGGCAGTTAGTAGACAATATGGAATACCTAAGGGTACTCTTTTCAATAAAATTAAAGGCAAAGTACCTTTAATAAGAAAGATGGGTCCAGACACAGTTTTAACCGTTGCTGAGGAATCGCAGTTAGAGAAATGGATCATTGAAAAAGCTTTGCTGGGTTTTTCTATGCACCCCGATGAGCTGAAAGACTGTTCAGCGTGTGTTAAAGACAAGTCGCCAAAATCCATTTGTTAACGATAGACCTGGAACGTAAATGGTTAAAGTTGTTCTTAAACAGACATCCGAAAATCACCCAACGTAGTGCTGAAATTATTTCTAAAGCGGGAGCCTCAGTTTCAGAAGCAGGCATACGCAGCTGGTTCCAGGAATTGAACGACTATTTGCAACACGAAAATTGTGCAGAAATTCTAAATGACCCCAGTAGAATCTTCAACGGAGATGAAACGGGATTACAAATTTGTCCCAAAACTGGTAAACTCGAAAGGGTCCAAAAAATTATAGAAACTTTTACGAAATTACAAGTGGTCCTGAGAAGGAATGCATAACAGTACTTTGCACGTTCTCTGCGGCTGGTGATTCTGCACCCCCTATGGTTGTGTTTCCTTATAAGCGCATTCCAAGAGACATAGCAGCCAGTTTTCCAGACGACTGGGGTATCGGCCGCTCTGACAGCGGCTGGATGACAAGCGCAACATTCTACGAATATATAGCCAACATCTTCTTACCATGGATTTTGAAACGCCACATAAACCTGCCAATTTTGTTATTGCTAGATGGCCATAAGTTCCATATAGGTATGGATCTATATAATCTATGTACTCAGAAAGGCATTATATTGTATTACTTATTACCAAATGCAACGCATATATTACAGCCATGTGACGTTTCTGTGTTTAAATCCATCAAAGTACATTGGAAAGAGATTGTTCGACAACATAAACAGAAAACGACAAAATCAATTACTAAAAACACGTTTGTTCCATTATTTAAAATGGCATATGAGCAAGGAGTGCAACCGAGTATCATTAAACACGGATTCATAAAGTGCGGCATTTTCCCGTTTGATGCAGACGCCGTAGATTACTCTCGATGTATTTCGAAAAGAAGGGAGGAACAAAGAAATAATTCTGATAAACAAAATACTATTGATGCTAGTGAATACCAGAATGCACTAAAGGTGATGGAATACCATATTGACTGAATTATTATTGAAGTTTAAAAGCTCAACAATAGGATGTGAAATCACCGAGAGTCCACTTTTCAATATGTGGAAGACTATTCAAGAAGGCAGTAATACAGAAATTGCAGATGAAACTGCTGATGATTATAATCAAATCGTTTCTAATAATAACATTCAGGATAACACTTTAATTAATATTGAAATGATAGATTTATCGAATGAAGTTTTCCTACCTGAAGAGTTGATGCGACTTCCAGTGGAAATAGATGGTGCTGTTTACGAGAACGCTGATTTTAATAATGATCCAACATTTTCCAATGTAAACCGCACTTCAGATATCGATCAGTTAGATGGAAAAGGACAAAAGATGGAGCCAGTTAGGATAAAAGTTTTACATCAAGAAGAATCACAAAATATATGTCACGAGATATTAGATATTATTATTACCGCCGTGTATCAGCAAGTGGCAAATAGGGAACTTGAAAGTTGTCAAAAAATAGTAGTGCGCAGCAATATAACGGTTCAAGCTGCTTGGTCAGATCACCTTCACTGGCCACTATGCCCTTTGCAATTACTTCTAAGAAATGGAAGGAATATGCGGATGATATAGAACACCGGAAAAGAGAAAAAGAGGATTTAAAAATGCAAAAAAAAACATGTTAGGGACCAAAAACTACAAGAAAAAAATAAGAACAAGGGAAAGAGAAAGAACGTACAGAAAGATAAATCTAAAGCAACAGACACTGAAACTGCTACGGTAGATTCTAATAAGACACCGGAAGCGCCCAAACCTAAAATGACACAATCCACCAAAAAAAATGAAACACCACCTATACGATATATATATGAAATTTCGATTAGTGTAGGATCTTATGTTATACTGAAATATGAACGACAGTATTTTCCTGGCATAGTGAAGAGTATTGTGGATGAGGAGTATGAAATTCGAGCCATGAGTCCATCAGATTCAAATTGTTTTAAGTGGCCAAACCCACCCGACCAAATATGGTATAAGAAGACTGCTATTAAAGCAGTAATAGAAGCGCCCAAACTGATAAAGCGTGGCTGTTATGAATGCCCAGAAATATGGAAATATTAATATTTTTATATTTGTAAGCATCTAAATTCTAAATTTCCTTACTAATAAAAACGTTTTAATTTTGCAACTTTCATTAGTTCATTCATTAGATCAGGGTGGTTTATTCATTGGTATCGAATGTTTAATTACTGGTATTTTTTTCAATATCTACATATATCTATGTATTATTTTATTCAAGATGTCATTATCAGAAATGTCATTTTAACTCGATTTCAAAGTTATCTGTGTAAAGATCAAGTAGAAACATTGTGTATGAACTAATTTCAAATGGTACACTAATACCATTAATTCAAAGTTGGAAATTTGCTTGTGTTCATTCACTGGTAACTCTACCCTATATAAATAATTTACCGTATAACACACCATTGGTAGTCAGACAAGAGTCAGTCAGAGTTCTTCTTGTACAAGCGTTTTGTACAAGAAGAAGAAAATTTTCAACAATTTAAATTTCGTAGTTCAAATAATAATAATAATCAATTTGTTTGATTCCGGTTTTTGGAATGCAATTAATATAGAACCTTAAACAGTCAATACTGTTAGGGAATGAGTGGGCTGTATTTCTTATGGATTGAACTTTATTTTTCTTCTTATTTAATGCAAAAACATTACATTACATTAACAATAAGTATGACAGATGTTGAAAAGCTTAGTAAATTAAATTGACATTAGAGTGGCTATTGCTATTTTTCAAGGAAAATAATATTAGCCAGGTGACGGGTGGTTTGTCAGTGATGTGACGTAAATAATCTAAATGTAAATAACGTAAATGAAATAGAGTGTAATGTTATCTCCAAACATCCTCCCCCGCGTTAAAAAGTAATTTTTAACCAGCTTCTTGTGGTAATGGACATAACTTTGTTATTGGACGCGTGAATATGCCATCTTGCGTTTTTAATTTCACAACTCGAACCTTCTTATCACGTCCAGGTAATATTTCTATTACTCGTGCAAGCAACCATTTTAATGGCGGCATATTATCCTCCTTTATAAGTACAATCATGTTTTCTTTTATGTTTTCACAAGATTTAAACCATTTAGGTCTATTCTGTAATGTGTTAAGGTATTCTATTGACCAACGCTGCCAAAAATGTTGTTGGATTTTAGAAACTCGTTGCCAAAATGACAATCTATTTTCAGGAACGCTCGTAACATCTTTTTCAGGATAAGATGTTAGCGGTTCACCTATTAGAAAGTGAGATGGAGTTAAACATGTTATATCTGAAGGATCTGCAGATAAAGAACAAAGAGGGCGAGAATTTAAAATAGCTTCTATTTGTGTCATAACCGTTGTAAGTTCTTCAAAGGTTAAAGATGCATTGCCTATTATTCTACGAAGATGATACTTCGTGGATTTAATGCCTGCTTCCCATAATCCTCCCCAATGTGGGCTATTTGGTGGAATGAATTTCCACTGTATTTCTCTCATTGAAAGAAAATTATAAATTGAACTTAGATTTTCCTTTGACTTAAAAAACGCGTAAAGTTCTATAAGTTTATTGTTTGCACCATGAAAATTGGTCGCATTGTCGCTATAAATCGAAGTAGGATTTCCTCGTCTAGCGATAAACCGTTTTAATGTAAGCATGAATGCTTCTGTCGATAAATTAGATACTACTTCTATGTGTATAGCTTTTGTTACCATGCACACAAACAAAGCAAAATAACCTTTTGTCATAATCGATCGACGTAACCGTGATTGTTTAAACATTATAGGACCACCGAAATCAATGCCAACCTTTATAAATGGCCTTGAAATGGAAATTCTATCCTTGGGTAAGGAACCCATTAGTTGTTGAGCTGACTGTGCTTTAAAGCGATGACAAATTGTGCAAGATTGCAGTACAGCTTTTACTTCCCTTAGTCCATGAATTATCCAATACTTTAAATTTGCTAGCACAGAATGTGCTCCTGCACGAAAAAGGTTAATATGTTCCTTTTTGATTAATAATCTGACAACGTAATTTTTTGAAGGTAAAATAATTGGGTGTTTTTGATTATAGTTAATGTTAGCGTTAGTAAGCCTTCCCGATATCCGTAATATATTTTCGCCGTCAATGAATGGATTTAGGGACGTAATTGTACTGTTTGTAAGTGCTTTATTTTTTCTTAATTATGGATCTTAATTATGGATCTCTTAAAATATGGATCTGCCATTTTTATGTATTCCGGTATTTTTAAATTGCGCTTGTCTGCTACTGTGTGAGGAAGATTGTGCGTTATTTTATCTAAAATATAACCCGATGTCTTTATTTTTATGTTGCTATCTATGTTTGATTCTATAATTACATCAGCAACAAATTCAACTCGAGTTTCATTATTTGAAATGCCCGATATTTTTAAATCATTCTTGTAAGTATTTAAATTTAACATTTTGTACAAATTTGTAGTAATGAATGACTTTTGAGATGCGGAATCTAATAACGCTTTAGCTCGCACTGTTTTTCCTTGAGCAGTGCGTAAAACGACAATTGCAGTTGGTAGTAATGTTTGATAATGTGACCCGTGTGATACTAAAACCGTTTGACCAGCTGTTGTGCTTGCTAGATCTTCATTGTTCGTTTGAGTATTAAAAGTATTGAGTTCAGAGTTACATCTTTCTTGATTATTTTCATGTGTATTATGCAACAATGTATGGTGCTTGCCTCCACATTGTCTGCACCTTGCTGAATTGCATTGAGTTACTGTATGATTTGAACCTAAGCAATTGTAACAGAGCTTATTTTTTACAATAAATTCTCTCTTTTCCTTCATTGGTAACTTACTAAATTTGAAACATTTGTAAATTGTGTGATTTTTTAGTTTACAAAATAAACATTCCATATTTTCAAACTGTTTTATGCGTATTTTACTTGTACTCGCTACTGACTGGGTTGTGGTAGCATGAGATAGTCTTTGTTTTAGTTCTTGTTTACTATTGTTAGTTGCCGATTCAAAAGAAGTATATCTTTTTTCTAAAAACTTGAGAAATTCCGTGAGAGTAGGAGTTTTACTTTCATCTCTGCTTAACTCGAAAGCGTTACGTGTTTGAAAATCTAATTTATTAGAAAAAATATTAATTAGAATTAAATCCCAAGAATCTACTGTTGTATTATTAAGATTTTGAAGAGCTCTAATATGTTGTTTAATTTTAGTAATAAAATCCCTTAATGCCTTACAATTTCCTTTAGTGATTGTGTGCAACTCTACAAGAGCTGAAATGTGTGAATTAATTATATTCATGCCTTCGTCGTATCTCTCTTTAAGTAATTCTAATGCTGCCTTGTAATTATCATTCGTAATTTTCAATTCATTTATTATTGAAAGCGGCTCGTCATTTAAAACAGTTTTTAAATACATCAGTTTTTCAGAATCTGCTAATGTATCATCCTTGTCAATAAATGACGTAAATATGTCATAAAATGACGGCCAGTCCATATAATTACCAGAAAAAGTTGGTATGTTTAAATTCATCTTATGAAAAGAGGAAGTTGTTCGTAAGCTTTGATTATTAACCGACGTATTCGCCACGTCACTGACTCCTAACGCCATCGACGCAGACTTAATCTTATCTTGAACGATAGTTTTAATCTTGCTATGTATTGCAATGTACCTTTGTTCTACATCGACTCTGTCAATATCTTGACTTTCGTCTATATCTTCTAATTGTTCTTGTATTAAATTGTATTCGTCAAACGCCTTTATCAACAGCGTTTCTCTAATTGAAATATCATTTATATCAATGTTGGACTCATCTTGAATTTCCAAGATGTAATTTTCAATGCGTGTAATTATTGCCTTAGCCCGACCTCGTTTTCTTACTAAGCCTTCCATCATTTACAATGTGCAATTTTACAATTTAGTACAAATTACAATTAGTTATTATTTAGTATAATATAAATTACAAAATGTCAGTAGTTATATTTATATAACGAAATAAAGTTCCAGTTAATGAATAACTTGAAAGATCTAACCTTATGTCCTTTGTGTCGTATGTGTAGCCTTACATCTACCTAAACTGCATGAATTCCTTTTTCTTCCGTGTTTGTTAATCTGCGTAAATGCCTCGCTTTGGAGAACCTTAAACCTTGCGTGCCTTTGAGGATGAATCTTATTTGGGGGACCTTAACCTTGCCTGCCTTTGGGGATGAGCTTTACTTGGGGTTACCTTAAACCTTGATATAACCTCTACGTAGGTATTGACGTTAACTGAATACTTATCCTTGAAGAATCTTTCCTCATCCGGACTGTGTTTTCTAATCCGGCTCGTTTGGACCAATGTTTGATTCCGGTTTTTGGAATGCAATTAATATAGAACCTTAAACAGTCAATACTGTTAGGGAATGAGTGGACTGTATTTCTTATGGATTGAACTTTATTTTTCTTCTTATTTAATGTAAAAATATTACATTACATTAACAATAAGTATGACAGATGTTGAAAAGCTTAGTAAATTAAATTGACATTAGAGTGGCTATTGCTATTTTTCAAGGAAAATAATATTAGCCAGGTGACGGGTGGTTTGTCAGTGATGTGACGTAAATAATCTAAATGTAAATAACGTAAATGAAATAGAGTTTAATGTTATCTCCAAACACAATTTAATGAAAATCAAAAACCTATGACAAATAATAGACCTCAGACTTTACCACAGACGAATATACAGAATAACTATAAACCGCCTCAAGTATATAATAATCAAACAAATTCTACAAATAACTTTTCACCACGCTTTCCTTAAGCCTTACTACCGATTACACCAAAACCTAATTATACTCAAAAATATCCGATAAATAGTCAAGTATTTGGCCAATCAAAAAATGTTTTTAAACCCGGAAATATACAACCAACTTATAAGCCAACGCCTATGAGCACAACTAGTCGAAATTCAGTTCCATTTAATAGACCAAATTATTTCCAAAATAATCCTAATCAAAAACCTAATTTTACTCATGAAGAATTATTTAACCAAGAAGTCATAGATCAAATACATTTTGAGAAAATTCAATAACACCATCAAATGATTATACTGCTAATCAAAGTTTACAAAATAATGATTATACTACAGTTAATCATTACGTTAATGAATTAAATTATACACCTTTATATTCTAATGAATACGACACTTATCGATATATAGAACAACCAGAAACGTTTAACCCCAATGATATAAGAAATCAGGATTTTCACAATTCCCTGAGTACGGAGAATACGACATAATACATTTAAATAATTATTCACCAGAACTTCCATATATAATTATCCCAGAATTAAACGCTAAATTTCTAATTGACACAGGCAGTACCAGAAGTTTGATAAATCCTAAACTAGCATATGAATATTTTCCAAATTTTATTAAACATGAACTTTTTCAAGTATCAACTGCCCATGCTACATCATTTCATAACGAAATTATAAATATTCCTTTGTTTCCCGGCTTTAATACTCGAGGAAATCATAAGTTTTATCTCTTTGATTTCTCAGAAAAATTCAACGAATTAATTGGCCCTAATTTGCTATATCAACTAAACGCTAACATTGACCTATATAACTTCGAACTTATCCCACCTCAAGCAACTTTGCATATCCTTTCTACGTTAAGACAAAACAATACTCCAACTCATAAATTCCAGTCAGACCAGATAATAACAATTCCTGCAAGAACGCAAAAGATAATAAGAGTGCCCACTGTCCAAAACAATGGCATAGGAGTATTACATAGCAAGACAGCAAATACTGAAATACCAAAATCATTAGTAGAAATAAAAGATAACTCTGCTATAACGACTATTATCAATACAAGTGAGAAAAATATCAAATTAACAGTTTTAAATCCTTTTGACATAGAATTAATTAACGCAAATGAAATACATTTTTATAATAAATTACCATTCGAAAATACTTATAATTATAATAATTATAATAAACTGCTCAAACAAAACTTACAATTAGGAAATTGTAATAAAAAAAATCAAACAGAATACTAATGCCGACCCATTTTCTCGAATCCAACTAAATTTAAATGAAACAGAATCAATAATTAACAATCCAGGCAATGTAAATCAAGAAATATTAGACATTATTAATGATAAAATAAACCAAATTTTAATTGATAGAAACCCCTAACTAAATATTAAATACAATCAAACGAAATTTGACGAAAATAATATAACAAAATTAAAGATACCTTTATATGACTCAGCAATATTCTGAAAAACTTTGTTAATCCAGAAAAACGAACGTATGTATATTTTCAATGTAAAGACTTAATACCGATATTTACTCAAACATATATGAAATATTTCTGACCTCTAAAATTGTACCAACGTACAAAATATGTTAATAATATAATCGAAAAAGATTAACGTATAATGCTAACCAGACATCAACATGAGAGCAACACTAATCATCGCGGAATTAACTAAATATACGAAAAGTAAAAAAGTTTTATTTAAAAGCTGATAAAGGTAATAAGGTTGTTATTTTAGATAAAGAGGACTATTATGAACGGGTAAACAACCTAATTAGTAATGGTCCTTATAAAGAATTTACTAGAAACCCTTTACCAAGAATGACCACTGAAAAAAAAAATGTCCTCAAATCATGTAACAACCTTATTACTCCACCTTGAAGAATGGGTGTTAAGAATGGGTTACGTGTGTCTAACCCTACTGTACCTAGATTGTATTGTCTACCAAAAATTCATAAGCCATGAAAGTCGGTGCGTCCAATAGTATCGTCTATTGGATCTCCGACTTACCACTTATCAAAATGGTTGACTAAGGAATTTGAAAGTTTGCCCATTATACAGCCTAGTTTTTCAGTTAAAAATTCGAATGATTTCATTGATAAGGTCAAGAATATTCAATTGCAAGAGGGTGAAATTTTGATTTCCTTTGATGTTTGTTCATTATTTCCTAGTGTACCAATTCAACAGACCTTGGACTATCTTGAGGATTTACTCGAATTAAACAACTATAGCAAAGAAGTAATAGAAGAATATATAAACCTTACAAAACTTTGTATGAAACAAAATTGCTTCCGTTTCAATGACAAGTTTTATGAACAACATGAAAGAACCTTAATGGGTAACTGTTTATCTCCTTTCATTGCTAATGTCTTCATGAGTCGATTTGAAACTGAAGCAAAAGAAGAATTCGAGTATTTTCCTAGGATTTGGCTTAGGTATGTGGATGACATTTTTGCCGTGTTTGACACTAAGATTGCGGATGTAGAAAACTTCATTTCCAAATTAAATAGTCGTTTCACTTCTGTAAAGTTTACATATGAACTAGGAAATAATGGAAAACTTCCATTTTTAGATGTATTAGTAATTAAAAATAGTGACAATAGGTTAGAATTTGATATATATATAGAAAAGATACCAGTACGATCAGATATATCCCTAATGACTCTCACCACTGCTATCAACATAAAATGGCAAGTTTTAATTTTCTTGTCCATCGTTTACTAAGTTTCCCTCTCAGTAATGAGAGGTTTGAAAAAGAAAAAGTATTGATTAAAGATATAGCTGTGAGTAATGGTTATCCTAGAGATATAGTTGAAAAACTAATTAGGAAGCGTAAATTTAAGGACACACTTCGTAATTCTACGACCTTTCAAAAGGATATAGAGGCTCCAAAATATGTAATTTGTGTGAAACTATCCACACATTTTTGTCCACGGTTTTCAACCCAGGGAAAACGTATGTCGTAGTATGGATCATCGCACAACTCGGCTGCTCTCGGATGTAAGAGTTTGCAAGGGCACCTACAGAAATCATTTACGCATGCGCAGTGGTTTCAGGTACTCCAGAAACTACTGTGCATACGTAACTAATACTTAATAGTACTTATAATAATAATAATAATTTATTAGTGTGTTATACACGAAGTATTTACAAAATACATGGGAAAATATGAGTATACGTATATAAATAAAAAATGGCATTAATACTACATTAAATGATCTAAGAAATATGACTAGATAAATATAAAACATAAATTAAGTTTAAAATAAATAAACTTGAATATCAAAGCAATAAATAAACCTAAAATTAAGTAAGCGGTAAGTAAAATTAATCATCACGTAAATATACATGTGCATTTTCTCTATAATTCACCATTATGCTTTAATAACGGCGGAATTTGGCATAATGGGTAACATTCCCCACACCAATTCACATCTGTCAAGAAATATATGTGAGGGTACATGTCCCAGTTGCCGAGTTATGTGGAATAAATAGTAATTTTTATGATTTTGGGGGTGTGCTTCCTCTCCTACGGCGTGGCAATGAATTTGGCATAGTGGATAACATTCCCCACACCAATTCACATCTGTCAAGAAATATCCGTGAGGGTACATGTCCCAGTTGCCGAGTTATGTGGAATAAATAGTAATTTTTATGATTTTGGGGGTGTGCTTCCTCTCCTACGGCGTGGCAATGAATTTGGCATAGTGGATAACATTCCCCATACCAATTCACATCTGTCAAGAAATATCTGTGAGGGTACATGTCCCAGTTGCCGAGTTATGTGGAATAAATAGTAATTTTTATGATTTTGGGGGTGTGCTTCCTCTCCTACGGCGTGGCAATGAATTTGGCATAGTGGATAACATTCCCCACACCAATTCACATCTGTCAAGAAATATCCGTGAGGGTACATGTCCCAGTTGCCGAGTTATGTGGAATAAATAGTAATTTTTATGATTTTGGGGGTGTGCTTCCTCTCCTACGGCGTGGCAATGAATTTGGCATAGTGGATAACATTCCCCACACCAATTCACATCTGTCAAGAAATATCTGTGAGGGTACATGTCCCAGTTGCCGAGTTATGTGGAATAAATAGTAATTTTTATGATTTTGGGGGTGTGCTTCCTCTCCTACGGCGTGGCAATGAATTTGGCATAGTGGATAACATTCCCCACACCAACTCACATCTGTCAAGAAATATCCGTGAGGGTACATGTCCCAGTTGCCGAGTTATGTGGAATAAATAGTAATTTTTATGATTTTGGGGGTGTGCTTCCTCTCCTACGGCGTGGCAATGAATTTGGCATAGTGGATAACATTCCCCACACCAATTCACATCTGTCAAGAAATATCTGTGAGGGTACATGTCCCAGTTGCCGAGTTATGTGGAATAAATAGTAATTTTTTTGATTTTGGGGGTGTGCTTCCTCTCCTACGGCGTGGCAATGAATTTGGCATAGTGGATAACATTCCCCACACCAACTCACATCTGTCAAGAAATATCCGTGAGGGTACATGTCCCAGTTGCCGAGTTATGTGGAATAAATAGTAATTTTTATGATTTTGGGGGTGTGCTTCCTCTCCTACTCCTGGGACATGTACCCTCACAGATATTTCTTGACAGATGTGAATTGGTGTGGGGAATGTTACCCACTATGCCAAATTCATTGCCACGCCGTAGGAGCGGAAGCACACCCCCAAAATCATAAGAATTACTATTTATTCCACATAACTCGGCAACTGGGACATGTACCCTCACAGATATTTCTTGACAGATGTGAATTGGTGTGGGGAATGTTACCCACTATGCCAAATTCATTGCCACGCCGTAGGAGAGGAAGCACACCCCCAAAATCATAAAAACCACTAATTATTCCACATAACTCGGCAACTGGGACATGTACCCTCACGGATATTTTTTGACAGATGGGAATTGGTGTGGGGAATGTTGCCCACTATGCCAAATTCATTGCCACGCCGTAGGAGAGGAAGCAGACCCCCAAAATCATAAAAATTACTATTTATTCCACATAACTCGGCAACTGGGACATGTACCCTCACAGATATTTCTTGACAGATGTGAATTGGTGTGGGGAATGTTACCCACTATGCCAAATTCATTGCCACGCCGTAGGAGCGGAAGCACACCCCCAAAATCATAAAAATTACTATTTATTCCACATAACTCGGCAACTGGGACATGTACCCTCACGGATATTTCTTGACAGATGGGAATTGGTGTGGGGAATGTTACCCACTATGCCAAATTCATTGCCACGCCGTAGGAGCGGAAGCACACTCCCAAAATCATAAAAATTACTATTTATTCCACATAACTCGGCAACTGGGACATGTACCCTCACAGATATTTCTTGACAGATGTGAATTGGTGTGGGGAATGTTACCCACTATGCCAAATTCATTGCCACGCCGTAGGAGCGGAAGCACACCCCCAAAATCATAAAAATTACTATTTATTCCACATAACTCGGCAACTGGGACATGTACCCTCACAGATATTTCTTAACAGATGTGAATTGGTGTGGGGAATGTTACCCACTATCCCAAATTCATTGCCACGCCGTAGGAGCGGAAGCACACCCCCAAAATCATAAAAATTACTATTTATTCCACATAACTCGGCAACTGGGACATGTACCCTCACGGATATTTTTTGACAGATGGGAATTGGTGTGGGGAATGTTACCCACTATGCCAAATTCATTGCCACGCCGTAGGAGCGGAAGCACACCCCCAAAATCATAAAAATTACTATTTATTCCACATAACTCGGCAACTGGGACATGTACCCTCACAGATATTTCTTGACAGATGTGAATTGGTGTGGGGAATGTTACCCACTATGCCAAATTCATTGCCACGCCGTAGGAGCGGAAGCACACCCCCAAAATCATAAAAATTACTATTTATTCCACATAACTCGGCAACTGGGACATGTACCCTCACGGATATTTCTTGACAGATGTGAATTGGTGCGGGGAATGTTACCCATTATGCCAAATTCCGCCGTTATTAAAGCATAATGGTGAATTATAGAGAAAATTCACATGTATATTTACGTGATGATTAATTTTACTTACCGCTTACTTAATTTTAGGTTTATTTATTGCTTTGATATTCAAGTTTATTTATTTTAAACTTAATTTATGTTTTATATTTATCTAGTCATATTTCTTAGATCATTTAATGTAGTATTAATGCCATTTTTTATTTATATACGTATACTCATATTTTCCCATGTATTTTGTAAATACTTCGTGTATAACACACTAATAAATTATTATTATTATTATAAGTACTATTAAGTATTAGTTACGTATGCACAGTAGTTTCTGGAGTACCTGAAACCACTGCGCATGCGTAAATGATTTCTGTAGGTGCCCTTGCAAACTCTTACATCCGAGAGCAGCCGAGTTGTGCGATGATCCATACTACGACATACGTTTTCCCTGGGTTGAAAACCGTGGACAAAAATGTGTGGATAGTTTCACACAAATAAATATGTATCCATCCCGTACGAACCCCGGTTTACTCGTGGTTTGAGTAAGGTTTTCAAAAACGTGGGTATAACAGCGATTCATTTGTCGAGCAACGAATTACAACAACTTTTAGACAATCCAAAGGATAAAATTGTTCCAAATGAAAGGTCTGGGATTTACGAAATTAGTTGTAATGATTGTGATCGAAAATATGTTGGACAAACGAGACGATCAATTAACACCAGATTTAAAGAGCATATGGCTCATCTAAAATATGGAAGAACAGATAAGTCTAGTGTTGCACAACACGCTTTTGACAACAATCATAGAATAGATATTAGTAAGAAATGTGACCAATAATAGACAGTTGGATGCATTTGAGAGCATAGAAATTGTAAAATGTAATAGTAGTATGAATAGCGACAAGGGACCTATACCGTATAGCCCGCTTTACGCGTTGCTTAGCAACCGATGATTGAAGCGTGATTAGTCACGCGTAAATTTCATGGTGATATCATACCGTAGCCCGCTTTACGCGTTGCTTAGTAACCGATCATTGAAGCGTGATTAGTCACGCGTAAATTTCACGGTGATATCATTAGTGACGTCACCATGAAAATAGTATAAATATGGTAGATTTTGTAGTTTAAGATTAGTTTTAATCGTCTCCGGATGATGCCAACTTGGTTAGCGAAACGCGCGTCGAGCGAAGTGAAAGTGTTTTGGTGTTTGTGGAAACTACTCCGAGTGAAAAGTAAAAACTAATTATTACTGGAAAAACATAAAAATAGATTTAAAGGACCATATATATTAACAGGGTTACTTGAACATAATAAAGTAAAAAATAAGAAATAGTGAAACTAATAATACCGAGATAATACATTTTAAAGAACTTAAGAAATCTCATATTATTTCAGATGCGGGTTCATCCAACTAGGAATAACCCAACCCACATACCACACAAAATTACCGACAACCCTGGCCTATTACCAATAAGACTATAATAGGTCAGCTTACATTACGAACGACAATTGGTACGACAATGAATTTAATGATATTCAAAATTAATTTAATACCTTAAAATTATTACTAGAAAATAATCATAGTTATTTAGATAGAGTATTTTAACTCATATATTATTCAAAATTTAGAACAAAAAATTTTAGTACAGCTTAACCAATTAAATCCCATATTAAATAGACAGAAAAGAGGCATAATTAATGGCTTAGGATCTATTATTAAATGTATAACTGGAAATCTAGATCAGGAAGATGCAGAAAAATACGATACGCAAATTAAGCAACTTCAAACAAATCAAAATATCGTTAAAATTATTTTAGAAAATCAAGTACCCTTGCTGAATTCTTCTATAAATAATTTTAATGAACTTGCTCATAATATTTCACAGAACCACTCAACTTTAAAATCTCGTGTATTAGAAATTAAAGATTTTATTAAACATATGGAATTGCATCAACAGATTAGTTATTAGTTATAAATATTTTCAACCAAATATGTTGTTATTTCAAATGACAAACATATATCAAACAATTTATACTGTACTTGATAAAATATAAATAGCAATTTCTTTTGCTAAATACTCTGCGTAATTCAATTATAAAGCCAAATGAATTATTATCTGAACTTAAAATTATGAAAACTTACCTAAATGAGGTAAAATCACCTTTTGAACCGATTAGAAAACATACTTGCTTTTGAAAATATCATAAATATTAAAAGTTATTCAAAAAACAACGAAATAATTTTTATACTGCAGATACCATTAGTCGAACCTAGTACTTATCAATATTATCAACTATATCCATTTCCAATTGAATATAAAAAGTCTTTTCAAATGATATTACCAAAAAATAATTATCTAACTATAAGTGAACATAATTTCGTTCTTTCTAATGATAATGTGAGGATATATCAACAGAAGAGTTTATGTGTAAATATGTGATTCCTATAAATATTAATAAAAATTCACCTCGTGAAGTTAACCTATTAACATTTTCAAAAAATATTAGTAATTGCTACCCATTACCATGAAACTTAATATAAAATAATAAAAAAAAAATAGAGATAATATTCCACTCCTTGGAAGCTATGTAATCGATTTAGATACAATGTGCACTGTTATATATGATAGAACACCATATCTTAAGAACATATAAAAATCCAAAGGTAAATTTTAAAATTATAGATCTACCTAAACATACTATTAATTTAAATTCAATAATAAATTATCTACTTATAATTTAGGAACTTTTAATCTTAACTTAATTAATACACATCAACTACTCAAAACTCAAAGACTTCGAATATCAAAGAAATGAAATAAGTAAACTTAATATTCCTGTTTATGTTTCCAAAACATCCATATGGACTGTAATGTTGTACTTAATTTTAGTGCTTGTTATTCTATACCTGATTTATAGCAAATATATTTCAAAATTCTTAAAAACTAAGTCAAATTTAAATGAAAATAATTCAAATATATAATTTGTTGAAAAATCACTCAGAGAATAATTTTTCAGTTAAGATGGGAGGAGTTACGATCCCACATTGTAAGCTACTCTTATATTAATACAATGCATAGTGGAGACTGCAAAGTCAGAGATAGATAACACCGATGTTATAAATAAGCTTTCATGCCTTTCATGTAAAACACTTTTTGCTCAAACTTGTAACTGTTAGTTTGTCTCCGGAAATTAAATTTTTCTTTTTTAAAAATTTGTTTCGCTCGACCTGAATCGACCCTCGCACAAAGTTTACATAATATATTATTATGCAATTTAAACATATAATTTGACGGACTAATTGGTTCAGATTTCTTAGAATACTACAATTGCATACAATAAATTTCAAACATTACCGATTGTAAAACAATACCCCTATTCAAAGTAACAAGAAGATACCCCTTTCATTAAAACACAAACAGGAAATTAAAATATTATCATGGTAAGGCTCAAAATACCCAATAACTGTGTGTATTCCACTGCCCCACTTATTATCTAGCTCTTTTTGTCCACCTTCTAGTAAAAAATGTCCATTGTTCATTACTTCCGAAATTTTCGTTAATTTTATAAAAATATCGTCGGCCTCCTTTGACTGCTTTGATCTTTGTGCATAGTATTTTTCTGCATCGAATATCATTTTCGGTATACAACACATGCTTATATACACTGATGGACATAAAAAGTGGCGCACCTAGATTTTGTCGCAAATTTGATGTTCAATAACTTTTAAACCAGCCTATCAATTTTGAATTTTTTTTTTGTTTGAAAGGGCGATTCTTGCGGATGACTATTTCGTGATTGGCTTTCCATAAAAAATGTATTTTTTAATATGTACAGCCTTTAAAAACCGATTATGATTTTGACACGAAAGTTGAATGTCGCCGTGGAGTGAAATTTTATTTGTATTGAATTCTTAGGTTGGTCACGGTTTTTACCATTCTTTTTTCAATATTCTCTTTTTTGAATCACCTCTCTAGCCCCTTCAGCAACGAAGATGCGACATTTTAAATAAAACAGAGTTATTAAGTTTGATATTTAACAAGGAGGCTATGGTAACGGTTAACACTGAAACGTCAAAAGATTCAGTTGAAATTCTCGTGAAAAAAAAAAATTCAGTTAACGTTCTAAAAGAAAATGCCAGTGCAAATTAGTCCAATTCAAGTAGCTAGAGTTGTGGCTTTGGTAGAAGATGGAAGGAATAAAAGATATGCAGCTCGTATTGTTGGTCTACCAGAAACAACTGTCCGAAGAGCGATCCAGCGCTACCGAGAAACGGGCCAATACAGCAGACGTCCAGGTTCGGGTAGTTCCAGGATTATGCAAAATATCGACGATCGATTTATTGGTCTGTAAATATCGAGGAATCCCTATCAAACAGCTGTGATCACAAACCGAAATTTAAGAAACGCACGAGGAACAGTTGTGTCAGATCGAACAATTTGTCGGAGATTCAGGAGTCTCGGTTTTATCGCAAGAAGACCTGCTATTGGAATGCGATTACTTCGACGATATCGAGTAGCTCGTTTGGATTTTGCTCGAATTCATCTTGTTTGGAATGCGTTGCAATGGTCACAAGTTTTATTCACTGACGAATCAAGATTCATGTTGAGATCAGTAGGTGTCGCGTCGGAGGGTTTGGAGAAGGCGTGGGGAAAGATACGACGATGGTATATTCAGTGAAAGGGAGAGTTTTGGCGGTGGATCACTAATGGTATGGGGTGGAATTACCAGCGATGCCCATACAGAATAATTTGTGTTTCCACCACGGCAATCTCTAAATGCAGTTAGATACATAGAGATCTTGAACGAACATGTTGCCCATTTGCACCTTACATTGGCGAAGAATTCCTCTTAATGCAAGATAATGCACGACCGCATACAGCAGTGATGATAACACATTTTTTAAACGATGTCGGAATTAAACGTATGCCGTGACCCGCTAAAAGCCCTGATATGAATCCCATTGAGCATTTATGGGATGAATTGGGACAACGTGTTAGTAGACGCAACTCAGAGAATCTGAATAAATTGAGGATTGCTCTTACAGAAGAATGGGACAATATCAAATCACTATTACAAATTTGATTGAAAGCATGCCTAGGCGTATGGAAGCTGTTATACCAGCCAGAGGAGGAAATACTCGTTATTAGTTAGTTTGTTGTTCAGTTATTTTTTGAGTTGATTGTTTTAATCATTAATAATTACAGTCGTTTTACTAAAATGTAGAATAATTCTTTGTTTGTTATTTCTTTTTGATGTTGTTTGTACTTGTAAGTAACAATTATTTCAGCGTAATCGAAAACGCTAAACATTTCTTAAACGATGAACTTTTTAGACATTTTCAGCTCCACGGCCTCCTTGTTGAATATCAAACTTAATAACACCGTTTCATCTAAAATGTCGCATCTTCGTTGCTGAAGGGGCTAGAGAGGTGCTTCAAAAAAGAGAATATTGAAAAAAGAATGGTAAACACCGTGACCAACCTAAGAATTCAATACAAATAAAATTTCACTCCACAGCGACAATCAAATTTCGTGTCAAAATCATAATCGGTTTTTAAAGGCTAAAATAAAACATGATTTTTTAAATGGAACACCCCGTATATTTTTATACCAAAATAATGTCATTAATTTTCTGAATAAAAAAATATCTAATTGTTATATAATCACTCCACCTGTTCGTGAGATATTACTAAAAACTTATCACATTACGGGTGTCAATTATAAAACAAAAAACATATCAAGATACCTCTGCCATTGCCATTTATTAAGATAAATAAATAATATATAGGTGACAATAACAGTAACAAGTAATAACAATAAACAACATAAGCCTAATAAAAACAAATAAAAGTCAATATTAATACAGTAACACAATAGAGTAACACAATTTTATTTATTTACACGTAACGTAATTAAATATTTTCCACGTAACCACCACCATTCTGAATACACATTTGGCATCGCTTTATAAAATTGCTTCTCACCCTTTGAAATATATCACCATTTTGGTTTAATTCCTCAATTTTTACACGTATGCATTCTTTTAACTCATTCATATTATTAAAAACCCTAGTTTCGTATATATCTTGTTTTATCGTACCCCAGAGAAAAATATCCAAAGGTGTTAAGTCCGGACTTTTAGCGGGCCAATGTATAACACCGTGCCTTCCTATTCAAATAGGATATTTTCTGTTTAGGTATTCGGTGACGTTCCTCGCAGAGTGTGGTGGTGCTACATCCTGCTGCCAAATAACAGATCTGTTGTTCACTAAATTAATTTTATCTAAATAATTTTCAACTGGATGTTGAAGAATATCCACATAACGTTGTGCAATTAAGGGCCCATTTATAAATACAGGACCTACAATAGCATCCTTGTGGATGCCACACCACACGTTTACACTTTGGTATCCTTGTTTTTTTATTTTTTTCACAATATGTGGATTTTCCGTTGCCCAGTAATGTGCATTTTTTCTGTTAAAAATTCCCGCAGTAGAAAAACTGCTTTCGTCGGTCCAAAAGACATGACTTAGAAACTCATCATCTTCCTCTATTCTATCAAGTATGTCTCTGCAGAAGGTTAACCTGTCTTGAAGGTTGTTGTCGTCTAAATATTGAACGGGCAAAATACTATATGGTTTGAAATTATGGCGATGTAATATTTTTATCACACTTCTTTGTGATATATCCAATTCTATTGCTGCGGCATAGGATGATTTGGATGGATTTTCAGCAAAATATAATAACGCGTTGAGTTCTGTGTCTTCTCCTGTTTTTGTTCTTCGCCTTTCCCTTTTCTTGTTTCTCAGAGATTCGGTATTCTTAAACTTTGCATAAATGTTTTTAAAACTATTTTCTCGAAATAACCTAACATAACTTATTCTTGTTGCACTGAATATAAATTTCAAGTAACTCTTTTCGCTCTTCGAATGAATATACCATTTTCAAAATAACTTTACGAACACTACGTATTTTTTGAGAGAGAGTGAACTACTATCTCACAAGAACTGATTGACATCTGTCAACAAATAAACAATGCAAATATGCATTGTTTCCAGAGGTATCTTGATGTTCTTATTTTATAATTGACACCCGTAATGTGATAAGTTTTTAGTAATATCTCATGTCAATAACAGGTGGAGTGATTATATAACAGTTACACATTTTTGGATTCAGAAAATTAAGGACATTATTTTGGTATAAAAATATACGGGGTGTTCCATTTAAAAAAATAATGTTTTATTTTCCACCATGTATATCTTACGAGATTTTTAATATCCGTGCTCAGATTATAAAAATTCATCAAAAACCGCGTCCACTCCTTTTTTGAATGAGTTAAATCGGCAAAGGATAAGTGAGATAAGGGGGGTGTCAATCTTAAAAGACTTACTCGGTACATATTAAAAAATACATTTTTATGGAAAGCCAATTACAAAATAGACATCCGCAAGAATCGCTTTTTCAAAGAAAACAAAATTATCAAAATCGATAGGCTGGTTTAAAAGTTATTGAACATGTGTATAATATCACAGCTTTCGAAATGGAATAAAACCATTTCTTTATTGTCTATTTAGAAATGAAAAATATATGTAGTCTATTTAAAAATATATATATATCTTGTTCAAGAAGTAAGAAACGCGAGGCTCAATTGTTATTTTTCTTTATTCCGCGTTACATATTTTTATACTACCTGTAGCATTTACAAATATGTCTAAAGTCTATCCATAAAATCGGAAAAATAATTCCAAATGCAAAATTTTAGTGTTGACCGTGATGACCTTTCCATTGTTATAGTAATGTTATGTTAATATGAAATAGCGACCAGCGCACACCAGTGACGTTAATATTTTAAAAGAGGTTCATATAAAAGATTAACTGGATTAAACAATGTCAGTTTTAGTGTGTAGTTTTGTTGAAAAGGTAACAGTGTTTTATTTTATATATTTATATATATAAAATTTAGTTCTTCGCAGTGTAAATGAGCAATGGAATATGCATAACAGGGATTAGTTATTGTTTAAAATTATTTAATATGCCGTTGATATATATTAATAATTACATTTAGAAAGAATAACGGTGTCTGTACTGGTTTCATCTAATTCATTTGCATTATTACTATTACAGAACTGACAATGTCAACTGCCAGTGCCACACCGGAGCTGACAACCCCCAATGGGGTGTCGTCTGCTACCAGCATATTTTACTTTCTCCTAATACCCGCTGTACTGCTATGGTACGCGTATTGGAAAATATCCCGAAAACATATGCTCGAACTTGCCGCTAAGATTCCAGGACCCCCAACTTTACCCGTTCTTGGAAATGCCTTGGAATTCTTAGGAAGCTCTCCAGGTATTTATCCACACAAATTTATCAAAATATCAGATATATATATATATATATATATATATATATATATATATATATATATATATATATATATATATATATATATATATATTTCCTCAATTAATCATAGCTTTTCAGCTATGATTTTTATATAATTATGTAGGTATCTTGTAATTGCTAATATCTAATCTAAAATCTAACAAGTAATAAAACTAATAAGTAACGATACCCTATCAATCAGGTAGTGGGAAATATATTTTTTGATTTTTAATTAAAATAGACTTCTTAAACCGTGTTGAAAAGGAATTCAGTGCAGACGCACCTGTTTCGTGCATTATTTTGTATATTATGCTATGGGCTTGCCCATCGGCGCGGTTTGAGTGATGTAACGTCCACGATTCGCGTCCTTCAACTCAGCCCCTAATTAGTGATTGGTGTTACAAAGTCATATGATTAAGGATTCAGATTTCACTGTTTTCTATTTCCAGTTTAGAGTTTAGATCACAGTTGTATTGTGCAGATACAAGATACAATACCCAATACATACCTACTCTACCCGTAAGGGTATGTGGATTTAGTTTTTCCTTCGATTTTTGGGCTTTTCGTCTTGCCGTACGTGATTTGATTAGGTACCTACTTACCTTACATATTTAAATTTTTCTTATCCCATTCGTAAGATTCGTATTTTGTATTTTTTTGCGTTGTAATTTACAGTTTAGATTTTGATGATAAAGCATTTATTCCCAGCCAGCTTGCAAGTCTACTTTCCAAATATGAAAATAAATTCAAAGAATTTTTGTATGATTCTACTGTTTTTAGTGGTCTGTCGTATTAATGTAGTTGTATCCGAAGTGATTATTTTCTGAGCTCTGAACTTCCCGTTGGTTCTTACTGAACTGTTTATTTTTGGAACGTTCTGATATACCTACGAGCTGTTCGCTTTTTTCAAACACACAAACTACTCATATCAAAAATTCAAGAAAAAGTTTATTATTTTAAAATTCCAAAAGTAAATTGACAAACTAGAGTTAAATAAAAAAATCGAAATACGGCAAGGAAAATTAAAATTCGTTGAATCATGGATCGTAAATTCGACAAACGAAATACCTAGTGGTTTATAAAAAATATTTAACAATCTAATAAAATATATTTTGTTTATTTCAATTTATTTATAACATTAGTAATTCGTGAATAAATATTATTTCAAAAACTTCGCGGACCAAATTTAATATCAATATTAATTGTCTGCCCTACCTGATGCTTTAGTCACGAGCCGCCACTGCAATACACTGCAAGTATGAACATAATGTGATTTATATATTTTTTTTTAAATCTGAAGTTAGAACAGTTGTTTAAACATACATGCTGCGGTCAAAATTAGAAACAATCGCATCAGAACTCGCTAGCGCTTCTTACGCAGAAATCTGCTCGTTACACAAAATAGTATTTTTCCCAACTGGTTACATAAATAGCTATTGTTACAATACCTTTGACGTATAAAAAACAGCAACTACTAAACAGCACTACTAAACGTCAAATTATAAAATCGTAATTATATTCAAGGAATGTTTTGTTATGTCAGTGTCAGATATGATCACGGCCAACTCGAAAACCAATGTTTTTGTGATGTGTACATGGCTCTTATGTCTCATGTTATAAAACCTACTTAAAATTATATTGTCTAGATATCTACTAAAGAAATACAATCATTTCAGACATAATATATAAAGATGTAAATTTTAAAAAATTGTAGATAGACACTGATAATAAACATTGACATTTATTACAGTGAATAATAGTAAAAGTCCCTATTTTAAATTTTGTGATATAAAATCGAATTAATCTATTGTAGGTAAACCAAATATAATTTTTCAGCGATATTAAAAGCTTATGTTGGTTAATAAAGAATTTAAAGTGTGTTGGTATACCTACCAAATTTAAAATTACATCGTTTCATTTTTATAAACGTGTTTTATTTATTAGGTACTCCAACTCGAGTAAGGTAAACTAGGTAGACACTATATATGATTTATTGCCTAAATGCAATGTTGTTAACGTTTATAAGTGAATATGTCACAAACAAACGAAAAATTCTTGAATTAATGTCGGACGTAATTTAATTATTCAAGGTTGAGTATACAAGGTGAATAAAGCAATTCCAGAATTGAGTATTCTCATACAATTTATGCGTTGTACTTGCGCGTGTACTTTCATTATTAATAAGTGTGTACATTAGGGTGCTTTTTATTATTTTTTTTAGGTCTCATTGGCATTGATTTAGCGTTGAACCTAAAATAATTTCTCCCAAAATTTTAGCTTCTTAGATCAAGAGTTTGTTTCCCATTTAATTAACATGGGATCATCGACGTTTTTACTCAAACATGAATAGCTGGTAGAAATTGTTTTAATAAAATTTCTGATAGAATCATTTTATAGAGAATTAAATTCCTACAAAAAAAGTCTTGATACTAAATCCGTGAATTCATTATTTTCAAAGATATGCTCGTTTAAACATTCTCTTAAAATTCGGATTTCATTCAATTAATTAAGTTACATTTAAAATTTTTTGGACTGTCCGATTGATATTATTATTTAAAACTGATTTACGATGTTGATATGTTGTTGATGGGTCCAGCCAGTGGCGTACCCAGACATTGGCCTTTGGGGGGATAAGAATTAAGAAAAAATTAAGAAACAGAATTTTATCGAAAAATACGAAAATTATTTTAGATAACGAAATCTAGTCGCCTAGGTCTTTTTGCCGGTTCATCGATAATTTCATTTTCGGAAATAGGTAACTCTCTATGAACAGACATCATTGCTAGCCCATTAAGCCTGTTTTGAGAAGTAGAATTCCTTAGGTAGGTTTTATGAGTTTTCTCTCTTCAGCTCTTTTTCGCCAATTGGGCTACTTTGAACGTACTCTGAACATTCACTGAAAATGTCATCTGCTTTAGCTATTTTTTTATTATCACTTTGGACCTCCTGAGGGGGGGATATGGATATATCCCCCCCTCAGGAGGTCCAAAGTGATAATAACCCCCGTACCCACGGGGGGGATAAGGGGGATCCCTTATCCCCCCCGTGGGTACGCCACTGGGCCCAGCCGTACAGTAAGACGCTCGAGGAGTGGCTGCAGGCTGGAGGTTCTGAGGCGTCACTTTTAGGGGTGTTTATGATGTTGGAATAATGCTCATTATCCACTTACAGATAAGACTTAATTGAGTTGGCTAAACTGTGGCCAGTAATTTTAAATAATTATTGTTCACCCACTGCCTTCTCTGCTGCTTCTTTAGTCTATTTCGAAAGTTCGTTTTTTCCCACTGGAGTGTTTTTGTACCATCCACTTGATTGTTCTTTGTTCCATGATGGGTTTACTATTGTTCTTTGTTCCATGATGGGTTTACTGTTAATAATAATCTATCATTTGTTATTCTAGATGAACGTTTAACCATTAGAATTTTAAAAATACGGACTGAACAAAAGGTAGGGTTCTTCGTGTTGGGGACCAGCCATCTACTATCGGCCATTTTTTTCCTTCATCCTGGGCCGTTTTATTGAAAAGGGGATTATATTCTTATATTAAAATACACCTCTTGCATTTTTTTGCAATGATATTCGACATTGTCTTCACAACTAGTTCTTTATAATTTTCACCATTTTCTTCCTTCATATTCCACGCCCAATCTTTCAGGATTAGGTTTAATTGCTCTAAACTTGTAGTTTCCAAAAGCTCGTATTTCTTTGCCTCGCAAAATTCCGTTTCCATATTGACTGAAAACTGTTTCCATGTTGACGTATGGGTTTTAACTGTATTGTACGGTACACTTTTCTCAATCGCCAGATCAATATTAGTCATCACTTCCAAAGTGACTCATTTTCACTACATAAGCTGACTTAGCTGACTAGCACTGTTTAAAAATAATATTACAAAATTTATTGACAATAAAATCAGAAAAATTGTTAGCGGCGTTTTCTGGTGTCCTAGTAATTACTTGTTATCTAAGGTATTGTAATTTTTGGTGGCAACAGCTGTCAAGTTTTGCCGCGGGGAAACACGAAAAAACTACTGACAGGTGCTGTCATACTGTTTTTCTAACTAGAAACCATTTGTACTTCAAAATTGCGCGTTTGTGATTGGTGGAAATTAAGACGAGGGAAATAGTCGTAAATAACACACGTTCCCATTCAGTCACGGCCCAGTTAATATGTTCTGTGGCAAAATTTAACCTAGCCTTCCGGTGATTTCTATTTAAAGCAGCAATTCTTGGCCTAAAATTACACGCTCCAAGTCGCTGTCTAATGGTTTCCCCACTAATTTGTAAACCACTTACTTTTCGGAGCTGTATCTGCAAACTTCGCGCTGTTACAGAACTTTGTCGGACAGTTGAGTGTCAAATATCGGTCATTAATTGGGGTTGTTACTGGATTTCTTCCTTGTCCTGGTCTGCGAACGTCACCTCCAGTCTCTCCATATATTTGTATCACTCTTGAAACAGTCGCATACGCCCCGCCACAATAAATCGCTGTCCAATTCCTCGATAACTCCAAACTAGTTCAACCAATATTAATGCTTGAGCACATTTTTACACAAGAAATTAAATTAATGTCAGATAAACGTCAAATAAATTATCAGTACTTGGCGTTTAATTATATACTATTTGATTTTCTTTTTAAATTAACGTTCTTGTTTCATTGAATTCAATATTTCAATTGAAGTCAATATTTGTCAATCATTCATTACTCGTTGCTGTTTTTGGATAATTACTCGGGCTTCGAGCTCGTAATTATTTTCGTCACAGGAGCAACTCGTATTCAGAATGACAAATATTGTCGGCAAAACCCAGAGCACTTGTTGTATTATATATGAAAAAACAAAACAACATTCACATTCTTAAATAAAGAGGCTAACATACTAAAAAAATCATCGACATCGGTTTAAACAAAAATTAACTTTTCTTTTACCGTACAACTACAACTTTCAACACTTTTCACATGTTTTTTATAATAACTTTTACTAGTGACCTTTTTTCGGGAAAAATTATAGGTGTATTTTAGGGGCATACCCAAAGGCTAGGTTCCTTTTTAACTAAAGCTCCTATGTATTTTTTTATTGGGTGTTCAAAGTTGGGGCTTTGTAACCTATCTTTGAACACTCCCTGTGTTTCGATGTTTTCAATGAAGTAGACCACCAGAAACAACTTTGAACACTTAATATATATATATATATATATATATATATATATATATATATATATATATATATATATATATATATATATATATATATATATATATATATATATATATATATATATATATATATATATATATATATATATATGTTGATAAATTCCTATTTATTCAGGCAACAAAGGCATAATATTGATACAGTGCAGATTATTCATCTAATAAAAGTATAAAAACAAAACAAAATCAATTCTCATTGGCAAACATAATCACATTATTAGGTTTAAACTTAAATTTAACAAAAAATAAATAAACTTTCATTCATTAAATAGGTACAAGTACCTACAAAACAATCCTTTAAGACAACAATATAATCAGTCTTATGAGTCCTAACCCATGGTTTTCAAAAATGGCTTCAGTTCACGTTCACGGAATATCATTTAATTTCTTCGATCTACCACCGGATCAGATAAGCCCCTAATGATTTCTTTATTCGGTACTAAACCGGTGTCTTCGACGTTTGGCCATACAAACTTGTTTGCAACTTTTCTTGAGATTCTTAAAAGTCATTTCTACATTGTTTTCATTTTGTAAGACACTCAAAATCTTGCCTACAAAATGTTTGACTAGGCTTCTCACCCTAAACTCTAAAATGCAGTATTTATCTGGAATAAGTTCCAGTTCTCCGCTAGCCTCTTCATTTTCTTCGGCCTCTTCTTCTACCTCTTCTTGCACATCTGTGTCATCTTCATCCAGTTCATTCAGTTCCTCCATTTCATCCAGTTCTTCAGGATGGGTGACAATTTCTGTAATATCTCTTTGCAAATCTTTAACTGCAACCTGTATTTTCTTTCTCCTCATCACTTTTCGTTCACCCTTAGTGCCCCTTAGTTCTTCTAGCACTTCTATGAATGATTCCGAAACCATGTTTTCTACCGGCAAGTCTTCATTTGCATTGGCTTTTTTATAATCCGGTCTTTCTAGAACCTTTTCCGGATCAAAAGGATATATTCCAGACTTTCGAAAACCTGATTTCAGATTTTCTGACATTTCAACCTCATTTGGATATATCTTTTTATAGAGAGTCTTCAATAAGCGGGGGAATTCGTCTTTTGAAAGGGTTTGATTCTTTCTGCGGCTTTGAAGTTCATAGGTGTCCAAAATACTGCGTCATGCCCTTTTCAACGGAGAATAAAAGGCCACATCTAATGGCTGCATAATATGGGTTGTATTGCCAGGTAAACATATAAATTTAACGTTGTGGTCTCCAGCTAATTTTAAAACAGTTGGAGTAAAATGACTACTCAAATTGTCTCCTAAAATTCTCTCCGCTTTAGGTCCTGGAGTATTTTTTACGAAGGGTATGAATGTACTCTCAAAGCAGTCAGTAAAAGTAACCGCATCGAACCATCCTGATTTACTCCTATTATACCGAGTCCCTGGAGGACCACCTTCAGTCCAAGTTGACCACATATTTTCTGCTTTGTACACAACATAAGCTGGCATCATATGACCTGCAGCCGACCCACAAAACATTATAGAGATCCCTTTTTGAAAATACATTTTTTGTTTCCTGGGTTATCACTCAAATTCGTTTCGTCGTAATTATATAAGTTACTTGCTGGAAGTCCATCAATCGTTTCACGCAAATTGTTAAAATATTCTTCAACAACTTGACTCGACACAGAAGCTCTACTCTTCTTAATGTTTTGGCTCAAACGTAAAGTTAGTTGTCTATGCCTTTTCATAAAACCTCGTGCCCATTTGGAACTCGGACAGTTGTTCTTAAATTGAGGAACATTACATCCGATCTTTGTCAAATAATTTTTAACAACGACTCTTATGT
The DNA here is from genome assembly GCA_964058915.1 of Tetropium fuscum. Classification (NCBI taxonomy): domain Eukaryota; kingdom Metazoa; phylum Arthropoda; class Insecta; order Coleoptera; family Cerambycidae; genus Tetropium; species Tetropium fuscum. Next base: position 46,515 of record CAXKVY010007868.1, read on the forward strand.
CTGTTAAATCGAATGGGAATCCCCACTCAGCAACTTTCAACAAATGTGTATACGGCGTACAATATGTATGTGTAGTTGAACGACCGGCAACCCTGACCTACACAATGTTTTTCATTGGCGTAGACATTTTTTTTCGTAGGGGGGTGAAAGTAGAAGGTTTTTATATGCATATTTTCAACACCACAGCTGATAATGAATGCAAGTTTCCACACCACTCATGAAGTATTGCTTTCAGGGCGTTACCATTTTTTAGTGGGTGGTTCGCCAGTAGCCATATTTCCCACCAGAAACAAAAATAATATGTACAAAACAGCTAAGTAGCCGTGAAAAATAAACTTTGAAACGGAAAAATAAAATAAATATATTTGCAATTGAAATACAGTCATATTTATTGTGTAAGTAGGTACCTACCTAACCTACCAAATCGTCAACACTCAACGCCGATTTACTTTGACTCAATGCTTTGACAAAGATTAGAGCTTGTTTGTTAATAGGTACCTACATAACTAAACCGAGACTAAATACAACACATTTTTAAAAATAATTACAAATGCAATACATACCTACCTACCAGCTTCTCATCGCAAAGCGATTTCCAATACACACACTTTTTACAGCCAATTAAAATTAGAAACTGACCTTGAGGTATTTTACCGTCATTGTAAATTTTCAGTTCATTCGTGGCTAGGTACACGGTTTTAATTTTATAAACAGTCTATAGAATTCTTAATTTTGCCAACTGATGTAAATTATTAATTTGTGATCTAGGATGGTAAGTACCTACAGAAAAATAAAGTAAATGAACAATAGGTACCTACTTATGTAATAAACCAGAGAGCGTTTCCAGTTTTCGTAAATCCCAATAAAACGCCTAACTTATATCGTTGTATTTATAACCTAGCGGCCTCAAGCACTGGAATATTTTTTGGATAAAATTATTTGAGGAATGTCTTAAGTGGAGGAGGTACCTATTAGTACCCACCTCAGTACACGTCAGTACCTACTTCGAGCAGCTCATAAATCAACTTTTTTCGTTAAAGTCGGCTCTGCTCTAACCCCCACTATAAATTTTTGCCGTCAAATAATATTTTCCTTACATTTTTTAACATATTATCCTATCTGGTAAATAAAGCGCGGTCTGGTGGAAATCTGCGTTTTTCAGGTTTCATACGAAACGAACAAAAATTTTTGCTAACCGCCATACTTTTCTAACTTATTTTTGCCATATTTTTGCTAACCGCCATTTTTTATTTCAACTCTCCGGTGTATAGCGGTGTATACCTACATAGGTAGGTATATAAATAATATATAGGTAGATAAACGTCTTGCTTCGCCGTTGTGATTTTTTGTATAAGCTCCAGGATAAAAACAATTTAAAAAACGGGACTTAAAATTTACCTACCAACACTAGGAGGTACTTAGATACCTCTGAAAATACATAAATACCTAAGTATCTGTACTGAAAATAAATAATTACTTTATTTTTAGTTACAGGACTTTTTTGTTTCGTCATCGGTACCACCGATAATAAAAATAACCGTATTATATTGTTGTATCACAATAACATTTAAACAGCACTATATATATATATATATATATATATATATATATATATATATATATATATATATATATATATATATATATATATATATATATATATATATATATATATATATATATACACAGTGAAATCTCTCTTAAGGACACCCCTCTTGAACGGACGCCTCTCTTATACGGACACTTTTACCCAGTCCACGATTAGTTAATGGAAAATTGCATATAACATAACCTCTTTTAGACGGAATCTCTCTTGAGCGGACGCGGACAAAGATATTTCGCACGTGGCGCAGTAAAAGTCTCTTTTAGGCGGACAATAACATACACTTCCCGGGGGGAAGTATTCGGTAATCGCGTGTTATTGATTATGAAAATAGGCAGACAAATTTTTAACTAATACTTATGAAGTCAGTTACCATACGCTGCTGGAGACTGGATGCGTAACTGCGTAATACTAAAAGACTGAAATGTTTTCCTCTTTGACTTAGAAGATTTCCTTAATATTGATAACGATCTAGTACTGGAAGATGCGTCAGAGGAGGTTGAAGTTCCAGCACAAACAATTGAACTCTCTGAAGGTGAATCTGATGATGGTGATAACGTTAGTGAAGTTTCCAGCCAAGAATCTCGTATACAGACATACAATGAAGCTTTGCAAATGGTAAAAAATCTTAAGAGAGTTTGCAATGGATCGCGGAGATTCTACAGTAATAGTAGGAGAGCTCCTGACATTTTTCAGTGATTATTTAGTTAAGGCCTATTTTGTGAGAGAATGTTGTGGGAGGCATGAATAAGTCCTCTATACGATATAATCCCTGATGATGGCGGTATCGGAGGATGGCAGAGCACCCCTCAATTTGTAAAAAATAGTGGATAAAATTATTATTTAGTTAAGGCTGTGACCTTGTATAATCTGTGTCTGTGAGCCTACAAACCTTACGATAGCATTGGCAGATCGATTGGATGGTATTAAAAGGGTGGCAGACCCCATCAAACGTGTCGTGTGCACGATGAAATTTTTATTATTTAGTTAAGTGTCAAATTTTAATATGTTATTATTTCATCTATTTTCAACGTACATTTAAATTGGCAGGTCAAAATATCGGTATAAGACCCTTGCAGATCGGTTCGAACACAGCGCGTACGCGCCATGATTTCGTGTCATAAGAGAGTTTGCAATGGATCGCGGAGATTCTAGAACATTATCAAGACGCTATTATAAGGAAAAATATCAAGCAAACAACTTTATTAGATTGTTTTACAGAAAAGTAAAGGTACGATTCTTTGGATCTGCCATATTTATTAGTGTTTGTGTTTTTTTTTATGAATTATCGTTTTTTTACAGAACAAATGTTTAGTTTGTACCATTATAAATCTACAAAGAATTACATTATGTACCTACTTTATTTTTGAATAAATACTACTTGCATGTTTTCTATTCTTGACAGATTTTTTAATTTAAACGTTTTCTCTTAACCGGACATCTCTCTTGAACGGACACTTTTTATCAGTCCTACCAGTGTCCGGCCAAGAGAGATTTCACTGTATATATATATACACGCGAATATCTCAACCAACGCGAATGACCGTTGCAGATTATAGAAATGAGCGCAATACCCGCAAACCCGCCACTGTAAGAGATCCGAACGTTCCGAGAGTCAAAAGGGACTGTCAAACTAACACAGACGGCGCGTCATTCCAATAAGTTAAAAAGAGATACACTGCTCGATTATCCAGTATTCCGTCTACGGTAGAGCGGCGTTGCCGCTTTTAACTATAAAAATAAATGTTTAGGGAATTTCCATAATTTAAAGTAGACGAAAATAAATGTAAATATGGCTAACATCTAATATGGCTAACATCTTGGGCTATAATATATTATTGTATGCACAATAATTCTTGTATAACATTCATAAATAATATATATAATATTTATATAGTATTGTGGAATATGATAGTTTAATTGAATATTGAGAAATTTGAGAATTACATGTGGCAACTGCGCGGTATCTTATATGCGGTCAGTTAACTACAGATACATATTGAATGAACTTTAACAAAAGCATTTTCTTCCCTGTCTGAAAATACAGTAGGATCTCCAATACTTTTTACATGTTTGCTATTTATTTTCTGACTTAAAGTTCCTAGTGGAATTTTATATTGCTTGGAAGCTTTGCGAAGGCTAATATTCCCAGATCTAATTAAAGTTAAGGCTCTATCTAGAGTCTCGTCCGAATATTTTTTGTAATTCGCCCCAAATTTTCTTCTAGAAGCGAAGCCATCACTGTAAAGAAAAACACATACCTCGTACCACTTTGAACACCCGTTCAACGTTGCCAAACTATAACCTCAAAACTGCATCAAGTTGAATGAAAAATTATAAAACTTTTTTTAGAAGAAATGAGAACTTTATTCAGTGAAGACCTTGTTAATCGACATTTTTTCTAGCAAATAGTGGCATTTATGGAAAATTACAAATTAAACTTACCGAAATACCGATAAAACTTGCACAGCCACGATTTTTAACCACCTGTTGACACTCTATTTAAATTAAGCACGCGAAGTGAGAATGCGTCAGCGCTTTCGCAGTGTTGCCAACTTACCAACAAAGAAATTTTTGAAAACTTATTTTTTTACTAAATGGCTGATGTTGATTCTAAATCCATATTTTGTTCAAAGTTGTTCACGCGTTCAAAGTTGAAGGAGTTGAAGGAGTTTTTGGTGATGCGTTTATTTCTTTTTGTTAAACTGAAAAAATAATACTTAACAGGGATGACCACAACATAAAGTTTATTGTTCACCTTTAATTAGAGTTACTTAGTATTTTTGATAACATTCGTTTTGCACTTTCTTTTTCCAGATATCTTCAAGAAAGTATACAACAGATCCTTCGAATTTGGAAATATTGTAAAGATATGGGTTGGACCTAAACTTTTAATATTCATAGTAGATCCCAGAGATGTTGAAATTATCCTTAGCAGCCACGTCCATATCGACAAAGCGAGTGAATACAGGTTCTTCAAACCATGGCTGGGCGATGGCCTGCTTATCTCTACAGGACAAAAATGGAGAGCACATCGCAAACTTATTGCACCAACTTTCCATTTGAATGTATTAAAATCCTTCATCGACCTTTTCAACGCCAACAGTAGAGAAGTTGTTGAGAAACTGAAGAAAGAAGCGGGAAAGGAGTTCGATTGTCACGATTATATGTCAGAGGCGACGGTGGAAATTCTACTTGAAACCGCGATGGGTGTCAGCAAGAAAACTCAGGATCAAAGCGGGTACGATTACGCCATGGCCGTGATGAAGATGTGCGACATCCTCCATCTTCGCCACACTAAATTCTGGCTCAGACCGGATATGATATTCAACATGACCAGCTATGCCAAGGCTCAAGACAAACTTATTAGCACCATTCACAATTTGACTCGGAAAGTAATTAAACGCAAAAGAGCAGATTTTGACGTAGGCATAAGAGGATCGACGGCTGAGGTACCCGAGGAACTGAAAACTGCTCATCATGAAAACAAAGTTAGCTCTAAAACTGTAGTCGAAGGATTGTCTTACGGTCAATCAGCCGGGCTCAAGGATGACTTGGACGTCGATGATGATGTTGGAGAGAAAAAGAGGATGGCTTTCTTGGATTTGATGATCGAAGCTTCCCAAAACGGAGTCGTCATCAACGACGAAGAAATCAAGGAACAAGTGGACACTATTATGTTCGAGGGTCACGATACAACCGCCGCCGGTAGCAGCTTTTTCCTTTCCATGATGGGTATTCACCAGGATATCCAAGATAAAGTTATCCAGGAACTTGACGAAATATTTGGGGAATCAGATAGACCGGCGACATTTGCTGATACGTTGGAAATGAAATACTTGGAACGTTGTCTTATGGAAACTCTACGTATGTACCCACCAGTACCAATCATTGCTCGTCAACTGAAACAAGACGTCAAACTAGGTAAGTTAAGATGACTGCAGGGTATTTCCTTTTATCTGCCCTATTCTGGTTAAAGCGTTAAAGTAAAAAAATATGATGACCACGGATAATGGTAAACCTGCGCAATTTTTGAGCTATCTAAATGAAATTTTGCAGCAGTAATGTACGTCCAAAAAGACTCATTTTGGCCTATCCGATTTTTTTCGACTTCTGGTTTCGACGGAATTGACCACCACTTTGGAATTTTGCTTGGAACACCCTGTATATTATTGGATTTTTTTCAAATATTTAGCGAATACGATAGAACTATTTTGGAAACTTTCTAAGCCAATTTAATTTTTGATCTAGAGTGCCATTATTGGTCTAATTTGGTTCAAATGGACTGGTATAACTCCTAAAAAATTAGATTGCGAAAGAAACATAAAAATGACGTCTTGGCGTGCATTTAAATGCCAATAGCTTTGCATACTCTTTGCTTCAAATCTTCTAAATTACTAGTGATATTTAGTGGAGATGCTGAGGCAAATATTGCTTTTGCCAATTTCATCCAAGATGTTTTAATTTGTTCGTCAGTAATTGTGTCAATATATTTACCAATAAAAGAATTATTTTCTTTTCTTGATTGACCTTGAGCTGTTGAACATGATGCCACACTTTCATTTTCCAGAGATTAGTCTGGGGATGGAAGTATTCTTGAGTTTATTTTTGAACATTTGTCACTAATTTTGTTTTTAGATTTAGATTTCACTTCTTTCTTCATATTATCCGGGCACTTTTTATAGTCGTTATCTATATGATTTGTCATATGAGTAGCATGCAAGGCATAACACTTTTTACAAAATTTGCACTCATAAGTTTTTACTTTTTTGGATCCCTGTGTAATAAGACGTGCAAAATATGCAAAAACAGCACTAGTGGGTCTCATTTTAATTTTAAATCATCAAAAAACCCGGAACAAAAACAACACCAACACCTTTATATGTCTATGTCTGAACCAAATCAAATGCGTTTACTGATAATGCAACTAGACTTGTTAAGACAGGCATACACAGGCATAAAACAGCAGTTTATTTTCAATTGGTCAGTTTGAAAATGACGGTCATAAACTGATGTGACGTGACGGTCATTTATAAAATGACCACGGTCACATTGCCCCCTCACATCACTACTGATAATATAATTCTCATCCGGGTTCTTGTTCGGTTCGGCTCTGAATTTGGTTTCCAGTCTAAAAAAATAATTATGCATACTTATGGCACTGCCGTCCGCGGTAATAATTCGTAGCAACTACTGCCCCTTCCCAGGCAGCGGAGTTACGTTACTTGACGTCGCATTCGCGTTGATTCGTAGTATAACCCGTCATTCGTCAATTGTCCCCAAAAAAGAGACGTGTTTTAAACGTCTTCTTTTACGCTTATTAGCGACGTCATCTAGGAAACGTCTAATGTACGTCTTTTATACGGCTATTATGTAAAAAACCGGAAAAGTAGTATACAGAACTTGTATATAATGCAAAAAGTATGCAATCATTGCATAATATGTATTGTGGTTTAATTTTTTGGAATAAAAACTGAAAAATGTAAATCATTGGTTTCGAAAATTGAATATTTATTTTGTAAGACTATTTATTATGCAGG
>CAXKVY010007869.1:0-29848 GCA_964058915.1 Tetropium fuscum
ATTCCTAAATTTATCTGTACGCAATCGATCTGTTATCTCGTCATTTTCTTTTTTACTTAAGTTAGTGTTATCCGTCAATGCATTTTTACACCAACTTAAGAAGGTATCCCTGTCAAGATCCAGTGTATTTAGGAGCATTGTTTTACATACCCGTTCTCCATTTTCTAAAGGAATGACAATCATGAATTTCTTTCTTTTTTGCTAATACTTCACCAGTAGTTTTTCTTCTTCGTTGGGGTTTTCTTGAAGTAACCAGTCCTTTGATATAAGCCTTTCTAACATCCCAATTAGGCAAATCCCAGAAGAATTTAAACAACCTTTCACGGTTTTGTTCTGTCACAGAAGAACACATAAATGTTCTACTCATTACTTTATTAGATGTGATGGCATCTGCTTTTTACTGCCCTTTTTTCCGAATCTGGTTTTGTCTCACTTTACCAGTAGATGATCGTGTATATCCGGTGTATTGTTTTCCTCGAGGCCTTTTCAACTTTGATATTTCCCTAAAATTTTTCAGTCTTTATTTTGTTTTCATTTAATTCGATTTAATTCATTCTCACTAAATTCGCTTAAGTTTCTTGTAGTTTCTTTTGTCTCCTCCATTTCATGCGTTAACAGTCTCATTTCCACGTATTTCCAATAACACACCATTATGCTCTTCCCGAATGCTACCTTCATCGTCTTTTTCTCTTTCTTTTTCAGTCTCTATATAGCTATTTTCATTTCCATTCTCTATATAACTAGTCTCATTTTATCTGGTGATGGATACCATACATACCATACTTGTTTTCAGTCATCTGAACCAGTTGCACCATTAATTTTCCACCACGAGAGCACATTATTATTAATAATATAATTAATTATTATTATCACAACACTGGATTCACTGTGGTTCATTAAGTAGTATATTAGGTCCGTGGTTAGGTCAATATCTGCCCTGTGCAAGAGTTAGAGGGGGGGAGTATATTAATATTAACATGCAATAACTGCCATGTGTATAACTCGCACATAGCAGATATTTCTCTGCCATATAAATACATGCCAGATATTACAAATCAAATTTTATAAATTTCTGTTTATTCTTTCAACATAGCATTTATTTCAGTATATAGAACACATTGCAGCGATTACAGAACCGTGTTAATCCAAAAAGTGAAAAAAATTCACATAGCAGCTATTACCGTGCCAACGACGATATACAACATGCACTCGATTGCGATGATTTAAAAAAATATATTTTGCTATAGGACCAATAGAAGCCGAGATACGAGACATTCACTTTTTAACGCCTAGCAGCCGTTTTCAAAACTTGGCTGTTCAAAACTTGGCTGGTAATAAGTAGAGCTTAAGCTATTCACTGATTTTTTTTACAGAGAATCGAGCAATTTTTCGTTAAGAAATAGTTGTTTAATATAGGGCATAAACGTGCAACACGGCGGTCGTTGTGCTGCCTCAGTCAGCCGATAGTGCTGCTTAATCAAGCCTGAAGCCTACAATGTTGAGCTTTAACATGCAAATATGCAGTTTACGCTTATGTTCAATGTTTTTTTTTTGTGGGATAACGTTGTTCTGCTGAATTCATGGTGACTCTTGTTTTGACTGACTCTTTGGTATTTAGTAACTGTCTGCATAATCAATGTTTTGTGTCAATCGCGTGGAATATTAACATTATCACTTACCATCATTGGCCCCTCTACGAAACTTCACGGGCTGATCTTTATATTGAAGGTAATATTCAATATGTCCCATCTCATGATGAGCCGTAACAAATTGCTCTTTAGTAATTTCGGTACATTGCTTTATCCTAAAAGAAAATATTTTTTGTTTTAGCTCCCACAGCCCAAGTAAATATACATATATCAGTTCAAGAAAATAGGCCCGACAACCGACAACAAATTGGTCGGTTTCCCCCAAAAGCCGCTGTGGTGTTAGCTATTTTACTGCAAAACGCTAACCGCCACAGAAAATTTTATACTTGCTTAATATATCCCTCATAAAATTGTATATATGTGGCGTCATTTACATCACCGATAGGCGTAATGGTTTTCGAGCAATTTCTTAATGGCCTTTCCAAATTATGCGTTTCCAAACGCCCGACAAAGCAATGAAAGCCGTACTGAAAGACCTGAATAAATACCCTATAATTTGTTTGAAAATACGGTAGAAACATTTAAAGATTATAGAAACAATTACTCAAACTGCTCACCTGAAATCTTTCCTATCATAAAAGTCCCAAGCAGAAGCATGGCAAATCATTTCTCGATCAACTGGTTTGGTTAAAATAGATTTTTCCCAGAATGTTTTTGGCATTTCAGTTAAATTGATGGATTTAAAGAATTCCTCAGCAGTTAGAAATATCCGTGTGGCTGTATATTTCTAGGCAATTCAAAAAAATTCATAAAATTCATTGGGTGTATTTAAATGGGGTGGCATGATATTTAAGATGTTTTCACTTAAGTAAAGTAGATATTTAAAAGAAGGCAAACATTTACACTGACATTAAATAATAAATCAATATCATAAATTCTATAACTGCCATCAAATAAACTTTTGTTACACGATAATAATTTTAGTGGCTCGTTTTTTTGGCCGGCAGAGTACATATTTTGTTAGTTTCTCCCTAAAAAAAATCATCCTCACGATCCTTGGTCACGACGTACGTGAGCTGTGTTGAAGATTTTTTGCTTTCTCAAGATGTAAATTAATTTTTCTCTTTTAATTAGCTTACGTTGCTATATTGGAAAAAATAGAATAAACTGATGCTGCCCATTTTTTATGTATTTTTAAAACCGGCAGCTGCACGGTCCCAATAGATGATTATATATGTACTGTTAGATTGTGTTACAGAAAGCAACGAAGTTATAGACTGTTAACAAATTTTTGTTGGCAGCCGGTATAACATAATATGTACCCATTTGAAAACTAAAAGTAAATAGACCCGTGCGAATTAAATACCTTTACCCACCTGTTGTATTAGTGCATCAGTCAAATTAAAATCTTCTTCTCTTGGATATGGCAATGCTATGTCTTCAATATTTGCCCAAGTTTGCCCCCACATGTTGCCTAAAATAGGACATATACAACATAATAAAAATTATTAATAAAACGAAATCAGTAAAAAAAAGTAACGGAGAAAATCAGTATTGTGTATTTCCGTCGTTCCTAATTATGGTTTCATATCGACGGATCATACTGAAAACCAGACATCCATGCTCTATGGAGTTGATGTTTGCATGCCACTATTTGCATGCCACTGGAGTCTCAATACCCACCTCATGTAAGTACAAGTACATTAGTCGCGGGTGAGGTTTTTTATTGTCACTGATATTTTGGTTTGGCATGACACTCATAAAAGAGGTGGGTAATAGAGTGGGTAATGGTAGAGGTGAGATTTCTCTTTTAATATATATTTCTTCTTTTAATATAGCTCTATATATTAAAAGAAGAAATATATATTAAAAGAGAAATCTCACCTCTACCATTACTCATACCTCTTCCATGACTTAAGTGTATGATATTTACTAATAACATACTAATTGAATATCTACCAACCTAGTAAGTGGACTGGTATGGGTCCTTTTTCAGAGACAATGTCTCCATATTTCTTCTTTAGCTTAGTCCTGATATAGGCGTGCATTTGGAGGTATAGTGGTTTAAGTTGTTCCCACAAATTTTGAATCTGCTGCTTAATATTTGGATCTTCGTAATCATGGAGCCAATACTCCGAGTTGTCCGTGAAATTGTTAAGTCGGGCAGCCTCGTTTGCTAAATTTACGTACTCGTTGTACAAACTCCTACATTTTGGCCCCACAAAATCTCTCCATTGCAGCCACACGTGCTTCAATTCCTCCGGGTCTCTCGATGTAGCTAAGATGTTTGTAAGTTCTACGGATATAAGAATGTACGTTAAATCTAATGGATTATATTCCAGTCATATTAGGATGGAAAGAGCAGAGAATAATCTAAATTTTGCTTACACCTTATTGTTGACTACACTGCTAGAGAATGGCTAGTTAGGAGTAATTCAAAATTTTAATGTACACTGCGCAACTTATTTAACGCACAACCAAAAAGTTAACTCAAATTTGACGTTATGTATTTTCGACAATTTTTGTTCGTTTTGGTCGATTTTTTTTTCAAATTGTAGGTTTTTCTCTTAGGAATATCACTGTCTTAGTTGTTTTGGTAAAACGAATGATTTTGATATTATACCATGTGCTATAAAAATGTTATGTTTTTTTCCGAAATTTCAAAACGTCCTGTGGGCTATACAAGGTATTGCAAGTTATTGCAATTATAGCCAATTTAAAGCCTCATGTTTTTTCTACATTTTCTTTTTTTAATCATTTGTTTATCTCTGTTACTTCATGAAATACACCGTTTTGAAACACCATATGCTTTTATTCACATGAAATGCATTTATCGGACAACTCAAACAGCTAGCAAGCTATGGAAATCGAAGATTACACGTCATAAACTGACAACTGTGTCATTAGTTTTTTGTTGACAGTCCAGCAATAATTAGTGAATAATAGAACGCCAAACCAGAAATTTAACTCGTGATGAATGTGTTGAGGCAGCTACATTACATGGTGAAGGGTGGAGTTACAACCGCATAGCTGGAAGGTTGGGAGTCTCACACAACTATAGCGAGAGCAATTCAAAGGTACGCGGAAACAGGAGAACATTCCAGACGGGCCGGTCAAGGTAGATCTCGTGTTACCTCTGCTATCCAGGATCGCTTTTTAAGAGTAAATGCTGTAAGACAACGATTTATAACTGCAACACATTTAAGAGCACAACTTAAAGACGCAGGTGGTCCACTCATATGCGTTCAAACTGTACGCCGACGACTGAGGGAGGCAAATTTAAGACCCAGGATTGCTGCTCGAGGACCCGCATTAACAGTAGATCATCGAAGAGCCAGATTGAATTTTGCCAATGAGCATGTTAATTGGATGGAAGCAGATTGGGAACGTATTCTTTGGACTGATGAGTCAAGGTTCAGTTTGTATAATTGTGACAGACGTAATCGCGTCTACCGAAGACCCGATGAGCGATACAGTCAATGCAATTTTTTGCACACAACTTTATATGGAGGTGGATCCGTCATGGTGTGGGGCGGAATATCTTTGACTGGGCGAACGGACTTGGTAACTGTGAATGGAAATCTCAATTCTGACAGATACATCACAGACATTCTTTAAGCACATGTTTTGCCTTATGCCCCCTATATAGGACCCAATTTTTTACTTATGCAAGACAATGCGCGTCCCCACACGAGTCTTATCGTGAGAAATTATCTTGAAGAAGTAGGAATTGATCACATAGACTGGCCAGCCCGTAGCCCCGACCTTAACCCCATTGAACATGTTTGGGATTTTATCGGTCGGCGGTTACGAAGTGAGGGACGACAACCCCAAAATTTACAAGAATTGGAAGGACGCCTAGCCTAATCAAAACTTTGGTTTTAAGTATGAACCAAAGATGTCGGGAGGTCATTCGCGGAAGGGGTGGAAACACCAGATACTAATTCTCTATTTACTTTTGTTTTGTTTCCTGTTATTCGTTGTTTTATTGATTAAAGCAATCCATTTTTCTAGGTATGTTTTTTGTTTTTGTCCTTTTAAGACCTTTTTCTCTTCTAAAACACCTTGCAACTCTCAATAAATTATAAGATATCAAGGAAAACAGAACGCAAAATGAGGCATTGAACCAGTATAATGAGTAATAAATAATGAGCACTTGACAAAAAAGAAAGTTAATAAATTTAATAAAAATCAAGTCAACTCAAAAATTGGATATTTTATGAAGTAACACAGATAAACAAATGAATAAAAAAAGAAAATGTAGAAAAAACATGAGGCTTTAAATTGGTTATAATTGCAATAACTTGCAATACCTTGTATAGCCCACAGGACGTTTTGAAATTTCGGAAAAAAACATAATATTTTTATAGCACCTGGTATAATATCAAAATCATTCGTTTTACCAAAACAACTAAGACAGTGATATTCCTAAGAGAAAAACCTACAATTTGAAAAAAAAATCGACCAAAACGAACAAAAATTGTCGAAAATACATAACGTCAAATTTGAGTTAACTTTTTGGTTGTGCGTTAAATAAGTTGCGCAGTGTAATTTTGGATGCATATATCTTCTGGATAATATGAAATATCAAAAAAAGGTTTTCAGGAAATTTTTGAAAATTTCATTGGTTATAAATGGCCTGAATATCATGTTTCTATCGTTCCTAAAAAGGGAATATACGGGGTTTAAACTAAAGAAGAGAATTTAAGAAAAACTAAAATCGGGATAAAATTTTTACACCAAGGTAGCCTATGGACCAATCGAAAAAACGTATTTGGCCGTTTCTTCATATTTTGCTTATTTTCGAATATACGGGGGTTTTATTGAAATTATGATATTTTTTTGAAAATGCATCTTACTATTTAAAAACAAAGTAAGCAATGGATCTTTTTCTTATTTTCAAGTGCATGCATGCCTCTAACTGTCTAAGTAGCTGGAATTGTCAAATGTGACATAATACACTTGTTTATATGAAAACTGTACTGTAATATAAATTGAAGAATTTCTATTACCAAAGGTAATCTGGTGGTGACTTGATTATTACAATACTTAGCCCATCAGTTCATTAGTTACTACCGCAGGTTTATCACATATTTTATATAGGAATTTACCGTGTAATTGCAACGAAATTGTAATTATGAAATAATCATCCGGTCAAGAAAAACAAAAAACAATTCTATCTACGAGATAAGCGAGATATCAAAAACGGCCAAATTTGTTTTTTCGAATTGATCCATAGGCTGGTATAAAAATTTTAACTTTGTTTTGGTTTTCCTAAATTCTCGGTAAGAATGAAATTTAAATTTTTTGGTAGAGGTTTAGTCCGTATATTACTTTTTTGAGCACGATAGAAACATGATATTCAGGCCAGTTATTACCAATGAAATTTCCGAAACCATCCTGAAAACCTCATTTTGGTATTCCATATTATTCAGAAGATATATGCAATATATGCATTCAAAATTACATTAAAATTTTAAATTATACCAACCTATTGGCCAGCAGCGTATTTTCCTATTGCCAATGGAATATTTTCCTGGTACACATTATTTTTTGTGCAACCATATGCATGGCTGTAATTTTTTGTATCTGATAACACTATAGTTTTATCAGTTTTAATTCAGGTATAAATGACACCATGGTTTATAATATATTTATGGTGGTGTCAGATCTCAGCGTTTCTATGGAAATGATATAAAACACTGACGGTTCGAAAATTGACAAATCGTGAAAATGTCACTAATAGTAGCCCAACAGGGGATTTTGGTATTTAATCAAACGCGGCAGATTAACATATGGGGGTACCTTGCACCCTGTTGAGGTTATATATGGTGGAGGTAACCATATCTAAGCCTTCTGAAAGTGCCGTGCGTGTAGGGCAGAGCCGATCAGAATTTTTTCAAAAATCATTTGTTGGAACGAGCGCGTCAGTATGTTGAGTTAATTAGGTACATGCTGAAAATTGTGCATTTCAATAAGCTGACGATTTGAGCGTCACATAAGGGAGTGGGAAAGTCACAAAATTGTGACCCTCCCACTATCTACTGAATGAATTTTTGAAGTGAATACTTCTTTGGGTTGCATGAGAGTGATTTTATTTTTCAAGGTCAGGTCGCGTCACGACACAGTTTATAAAATTTTCGTCTCGCAAGTGAGATAAACTATATGACAAATATGAGGGAGAGAGAGAAACAGAGATAGCGAATGTAGCTTTGACTTGGGCAACGATCCCTCTCAAGTGTTTTAAAGCGGAAAGCAATTTTGATATAGTTTATAAACGATCGTAACAGAATCGGAATTAACCAGAATACAATATTACTTATGCATAGCCTGCCGGATATATCTGGATTGGGCTTTCGAATCTGATCCAAATGGATGATGATCTTACCTGTTCACCAAGAATATGATAAATAAAGCTCAAAAGTAATCATATCATATTATATTTAGCTCTTTTATTGAAGTGAATACTTCTTTGGCCGCATGAGAGTGATTATTCAAGGTCGCGTCACCCATAGTTTATAAAACTTTTGTCTCGCAAGTGAGATAAAGCATATGACAGATATCGTACCTGGTTCCAAACTCAAGTCACATTTACTGGGCTGATTAAAATCGCATATTTTAGTTTTAGCGTAGATTGCTTCCATATCACTTATGGTTTTAAGAAGTTTTTTAAATTTATCTTCCGGGAGGGCAGAAGGACCCAGGACAGCGTATTGCGAAAATTGTCGCTTTAAGTTATAGTCAGAAAACCTACTCCAGTCGTATTGAATCACCTGCTGCCACGTTTCCTTTTCATCTTTTGCCATTTGCGCGGCGACACTTAGCTGCAATAAAGTAATTTAATTACTACATTTAAATCATTATTATAAACCCGCACTCATTAAGAAAATACCTAGTACATTAAGTATTAAGGTCAGTAAGTATTCCTTGCTGGCTGAGAATGCGTTTGTAGATCAAGACGAAGTAGAGTCACCAATGTCTTAACAAATTCGGTGAATGTGTCAAATTATCTGAACATTCAAAAGAGCTATGTATGCCATGATGCAAGAATAAAAAGTAATTGTTATGAAAATTTCATGCGAGTTATTCATATTAGTGCTTTAAATATGATTTTCATATGTCTATCATACTAAACCTTTTCTCACTCATGTCTTAAAAGTGATACTTTATCGCACGAGTGAACTACTTTTCACATTGTGGGAAAAATAGTTTACGTTTCACACGAGTGCGATAGTACTCATCACTTTTATCACTAAGTATCACTTTTGACACTCATATGTGTGCCAAAAGTACCACTGTAAGACATGAGTGTGTATAGAATAGCTATTTATGTAACCAGTTGGGAAAATTACTATTTTGTGTAACGAGCAGATTTCTGCGGAGCGCTAGCGAGTACGCATTGTACGTAAATTGTAAATAATGAAGTAAATTACATGATTTTTAACTCACAGTCTATTCTACACCACAAAGGCAGACGATTTTGGTATTTTAATACTATTTCCACTTCCAAAATCTAAAAATTAGCCTTAAAATTGACATAATTATGCTCACACCTACGTCATCCCGAAATGATTATGATGATATAATGAAAGCAGAGTACTACACCTACGTCCACACCTACGTCAGCCCGAAATGATTATGATGATATAATGAAAGCAGAGTACTACAAACCGATGAGTAGCGACATAAGCTGTCGGCACCTTTGATGTGGGGTGATCCAATTTCGTTGAAGGGTAGACATCGTAGTAGACTGAGAAAACTATGAAGTGGCTTCGAATAAAGCATCTACAACGAAAAATTGTCTACCCGACCCCTAACTAAAATCCGGCTGGTTATGTATTCCTTTGACAGCTAGCAATCATATTTCGCGCATGCGCTCTAAAAATTGGAACATCAGCTGTCATTGCTCGTTGATATGTAGTACTCTGATACAAGGTTATGATGATATGACAGTTTAATTAAGAAACAGTTTGATGGCCACTGGCATTATCTGGTTAACAAATTGATTACATACATATTATATGTCGTCACATACGTCAAGATATATTATTTTAACTTTAACACCTAATTATTATCAAAAATTTGTATCTCATAGAAACTGGTGTATTAAAAACTTACCTGAATTTGCAAATTTTCATCTGTCAAATTACTAGCATACGCCCAGTTAGCTACAGCCACTTTATGCTCATTTTCTTCAGTCTTCTTATTGATGGCCCGTAAAAAATTGTACGCATCTAACTCTTCCTCTTCAATATTAGGATCCTTGGGTTCTATAAAGCCATAGCAGCATAGTGCTAGTAAAATAAGTTTCAGCATAATTTACTGAAACAAAATATTATTACAAATAAACTAAATACTGCTATAATATCCAATAATTATTTTTTGACACTTAATTTTGACAAATTGATTTGTTTTGTTCACTAGACGGAAGTTAGAACTTTAGGCCATCTTATAGCCCATAAAATTATGATTGATACGGAAAAGATTTGAGTAGCGATTTTCATTCTCGTAAATTTAAGGGTGATTTTTCTTATTGAAGACCTAACTCGTTTTATTTTCAATTTCACACGAAAGATGGCAATAACCAATGTTGTTTAAAATAAAATTTCCTACAATATTCATCCTTATAATTTTTATCTAGAATCGACATTTTCTGCATTTTTTTCTTTCATTATCTCGTTTAATTTTGTCTGTAACGTATACCTAAATGATAATGAACACACTCGTTGAAAACTAAATTTGCTACAACTTTTATCCTTATTATTTTTCCCAAGGATTGATTTTTTTTATTAAGATCTTAAAAGAGGTGAAAGTGAAATTAATATTGCACTTTCATCATTTTGTTCATTTCTATCGTCCGTTGCTCGAAACCCACTGGAAAAATTAAATTAGCAAAAGAATTTTTTGTAGAAAAACACAATTACTAGGAATATTTTTGGTAAGTATAGAATTTTTTGTAAAACCCGTGGTTTCCGAAGGAAACATCATAAACCACCGCAATGCGTGTTAGAGGTGTTTTTTTTATTGTCAAGCAACCATTTGAGACTTGGGCAGTCCACAAAATTACGTGTTCCATAAGGTCTGCCCAGGAGGGCAAGTGGGTTTCCTAATAATATTTTTAGATTATCACACTACCGGAATTTTGTCACGAGGTTACTCGACAGAGCATCGGGATTAAATCTGTCACTGCGATCGCGCATGCGGGATTCAAAATTTGTAGTTGCTCCCTAAAGTCTTCTCTAGCCAGGGGGACACTTTCTCATTTGCCCTTCTAGCCTCTCGAATCGGATGGGCAGAGGTTGTGGCAACGTGGGTGTTTTATGTTCCGTGCTTATTGACATTGCGTCGTAACTATGAAATCCGTTAATAACATAATTGAACTGATGAATAATAAATCGCTAATAAAAAAATATAGGCCACCTATACCAGATTTACTGATATCAAAAATGTAAGAAAATCGAATAATAATAAAACCGTGTCGAGAAAGTTCAACAGATGCTCTCACAGTTTAGATACTGGTTTTGTGGGTGCAATGTCCAAAATGCTTTTTCTCTTTTATGTGCTCAGTTATTAAAACAAGATGGCGGAGGTTTTATCAATATCAATAAAGGTAATTGATATCAATAAAAGCATTGTTCTGAACATTTCCCGAAATTTTCAGCATGTTATAAATTTGGTCCGGATCAAAATCAAATTGCACTGGCCTGTGGGAGTTCACTATGGGTTCTCTATCCCCCCGGTGTCTTCCTACCCGAAAAAATCACGAGCCGCCACTGACAGAATTACTAAGAACGTCGTCTTTCTTTTCGTCTGCTATGAAAATGTTTCTTCTTTAAGTTGGTATATGAACTTACAGATATGTAATCCTAAGTACATAAAAATAAGTTACACAAAACAATAAAATATATAAAAAAATAATCGTAGACAACGTCGTAGTTTGAAATCATATTTCAAATATTTATTTCATGATCCTTTGGCGATATAGTCAATTTTTTATACAGTATTAGTGTAACACATGGTTCTAGTTACATATGTGGACATATTTTAACTACAATCATATGTAACATAATATTTGAAACTTGAATAGATAAAACGTGGCATTGCAATGTTATATTAAAGCATGCTAGTTATTTTTGTTGATATGTACAGACATTTGAGAACTTTGGTATGGGTAAATTATGTATGCCTCACTCCACTTGGATTCACACGGAGGCACATTAGAGGATGACGAATGACCGACATATGGAATCAGAATTGCGAAATAGAATCAGTACAAATTAATGCAGTAGCCAGTAGCAGCTTCATATATTCGCTAATTATATATATCTAAAATAAAAATATCCTGAAATAAAAAAATATTTGTACATACCGTATATTTTTTTATCTGACCTAGATTCCTCAACTCAATTTATTTTAAAATCGATTTTTATTTCGAAATGTAATACATTTATAAGGGCAAACATTAGTGGGACAATAATTGACTGGGCAATAGTTAAACAATATGCTGGAAGAAATGTTTCTTTTTCTGAAACCCATCCATTTTGCGAAAGTGATAGCTATTTTTTCCAATTTTGCTCGACGCCAGGCTCTAGAAAAATTGTACAGTTGAGGTATTAGGATTACAAAGTGGCATAAAAAAATGATCCTCGATTTTTTAATACGTAATTTTAAACTGATGATTTTTTTACGGTTCTAGCCTACACTTTCACACAGCCCCTACACTTTTATGTCATAAGTAGGATAAACACACGATTCACTCTTGTAGAAAACTTACCTTAAGCTGTTACGATTAATCGTCCTTCCTATCGTGCGATTTGAGACCAAAACTCTTTGGTTCCGAAATGTATCATTATTTTTTCTCGAACTTTGATTCCTATTCTTACGAACATTTCTTATCAAAATCCGTTCTTCTCTAGCCTCAATTTTTTTTCACAATCCATGGTACAAAATGTTAACATTTCCTGTTTCATCAAACCTCTTTTTTAATTTGTGAACCATACTTTGGTTAACGTCGTATATCTTAGCAACAGTATGTTGCGTAAAACCCTCATTAAACAGGTGAATACAATTTTTCCTTTCTGTTGTTGTCAATTGTGACATTATACACTTGGTTATATGAAAATTGTGCAATATTTATCAATCAAAACTATCGACATGAACAGTATCAACACAATGTTTAGATATTCTGCTGCTGCATTACCAAATGTCAAACAAAACATTTCTTGTTTCCAGTGGTGACTTCTTTGTTGCAATGCTTAGCCCACCAGTTCATTAGTTACTACCGCAGGTTTTTTAATGTTTTATATAGGGCTTTACCGTGTAATTACAACGAAATTGTAATTTTGATAATACTCATCCGATGCAGAAAAATTAAAAGCTCTTTCGAGATATTTGACTACAAGGTTTCCCTTCAAAGGTTTAAAATTACCGTTCATTTTAGTTATACAGGGTTTAGCTTATTTAAATTTACAGACTTTTTGTGACACTTGCTTATTAAATGTTTTCCCAGGCACCTTGTATAAGAAGTGACAATGCTAGCTACTGATATAGTTGGAGGTATGCAAGCTTACTTGAAAATAAGAAAAAAACCATTACTTGGTTTTTTAAGTAAGAGGCAATTTCAAAAAAATGTCCTACTTTAAATAAAAACCCCGTATATACGAAATTAAGCGAGATATCAAAAAAACGGGCAAATTTGTTTTATCGAACATATTTGGTTTTCCTAAATTCTGTAGGGGTTTAGTTTCCACCCTTTATATTCATTGTTTGGGCACGATAGAAACATGATATTCTAGCCATTTGTTATCAATAAAATTTCCAAAAACGTCCTGGAAACCATGTTTTGATATCCCATATTATTCTGAAGATATATGCATCCAAAATTTCATTAAAAAAAATTAATACAACCTTGCCCTTATTTGCCAGCAGTTTACATATATATATATATATATATATATATATATATATATATATATATATATATATATATTATATATATATATATATATATATATATATATATATATATATATATATATATATATATATATATATATATAAATATATATATATATATATATATATATATATATATATATATATATATATATATATATATATATATATATATATATATATATATATATATATATATAAATATATATATATATATATATATATATATATATATATATATATATATATATATATATATATATATATATATATATATATATATATATATATATATATATATATATATATATATATATATATATATATATATATATATATATATATATATATATATATGTATGTATATATATATATATATATATATATATATATATATATATATATATATATATATATATATATATATATATATCTTTGGCTTAATATAAATATAGGTCTTACCTTATACTTTACTCGTGAAACGTCTTAATTGTATTATATAGCACAAAATAGATTTTTATATAATAATTATTAGAATCAACGACAGATTCGCTTATATTGCTGCAAATAAACTTTCTGTTATTATATACGAACACTAAATTTTAATGTGTAGCACAGTACCTATTACAAATTGATAATCATATTATGTTATAGAATAATTTAAATGCCAATGAATCTGCTCGTGTTGAAACCGAAACTGATTATCAATTGGTCAACTATGCCGCATATTATGAGATAGCAGAGTGAGAGGAAAACTATTCAATAATTATATAGTCAAATTGTAATATCGTCGGTAATATTATTGTGGCCGACATTTAAAAAATATTTTTTTTTACCTAATCCGCTAATTTAATGAAAATTCCATAAGAGACCTTAAAACTTCGAAATGACCTTAAAACTTCGTATCACCTATCGAATGAAAAATAGTTGTCATTATTACACCAAAGGAAAAAAGTTATGAACGGATATTATCGCCGTACATCAATTTTCTAGGAGTTATAAGTCTTAAAAATCACTAGGTATATCAGATCAGCAAAATGTTTCGATAATGTAATAAATTGATGGGTTTAATTTAATTCAAAGTTTATTTTCCTATTTTTAGAACATTTAAATAAAAGCTTGTTGATACTATTAATTTACTTTTTATTTATTAGTTACCGCTGGACATGTTTCTAAGTCATTTCATTCAATCCGTCATTGTTGCATAGTCGTTTGCCTATTAATTTATTACAGTAGGTACTTAGTTTACAGTACTAGTATTAAAGTACTAGCCTGTTAATTTATTACAGTACTAGTGATTTGACTCTTCTTAAGTATACTTATTTCAGCTTGAAGCTTACTTGTGCATAACAAAACACGGTCCCGGGTTCAATTTTAGATCGTTTCTTCTCCTAGACAGGTTGCAACTAATGCTATTGACGCCCATCTCGCCAAATTACTCAAGTCATAGTATGAAGCCAACCAAGGCGTACTTTTAAAATTCAGTTGGAATATTTGACTCGAACAAATCGACCCCGAAGATCACAAAATTTCAAGATCCGCCATCTTGAAATGTTTTTTCTCCATCAGTTGAGTCTAGATAGAAGCGGATCCAGGAGATCAATCGAATCCTGTCGACAACCCAACCACCCAAATTCAAACTATGAACCTAGACAATTTCAAGCCAAACCTGATCTTCTCAGAACAAACGTTTATTTAAATCCGCTTTTTACAGTAAATTCCAAGAACCTGTATTATATTAACGATATTACAAATACGTATAAAATATTAATTGATTCAGACGCTGGACAATTATCAAACCAAAAACTTGATAAAAGTATCCCCAACGTATACCAGAAAATGTTGTTATAGAAGACATAACCGATCAAAAAAATATTATTAATGAATCAACGTTAGTTCCTTTTAAACTTGCGATCCGCACAAAGTTTACATATGCAATTTAGACATAGAATTTGACGTCCTATTACACCCCACGCTTTTTAACAAAATCTTAATAAAACATTATTTTTACTTTTTATTTCGGTTTCCCTTTAAATCACACACGATTTAAAGGGAATTTAAAGGACTTTATTAAGAATTTGTTAAAAAGTGTGGGGTGCAATTAGTAGTTAAAGAACAGGATTATACAAATAACTCAAACTGCGATCAATAAATTCTATATTGTGGCGAATGCGCCAATGTGAGATAGATTTTTTTATCCTGGTTTCTAATGATGGTGATGAGGAAGTTAAGACAAAGTTGTCAAATTATTGTATTGTCATCGGTCCTTGATAAGTGAGCACAGTTTCCGTTGAATCTGATGTTTTGAAGTGGGTGAAAATCTCGTTAAAGATTCCATTACATGATATAATACAGGTGAAACATACAGGTGAAACTAATAAAAGCGTGTAAAAATAGGTGACCGTCTGTCTGACCAACATAAATCAGCAGTTCCTAAGGTGTAAATTTAGTGGGGTTTTCTTAATTTACTTTGACTTTACCTACCTGTTTATATTTTAGCTAATAATTTTATTATATTTTTATTTGCGTTATTAATCTTTAAATGTTTCCAATGAATAAACATCATGAATTGTTATGGTTTTGCAATACAATATTACTAACCTATTATACACTATTACTCTTCTATTAGCTATTGGCCATTCTGACTATTATACGAGCAATTAAGAAAAAAATGGGTTACTCCGCTAATGTAGTTAATGCTAATTCTTATGTAGTTAAAACTATTTTCACAAAGATGGGATAGGTACAAAAAATTAATTGTATGACACAAATATTCCTAATTACCTCACTGATATTAGGTATATATATATATATATATATATATATATATATATATATATATATATATATATATATATATATATATATATATATATATATATATATATATATAGACAATGAATAAGCGAGAAAACAATGAAGTAAGCAAATGCCAAGCAAAGCTAGAACTTGCATAGTAGCAAAGTTTACAGAATATATATATATATATATATATATATATATATATATATATATATATATATATATATATATATATATATATATATATATATATATATATATATATATATATATATATATATAGAGTATATATATATATATATATATATATATATATATATATATATATATATATATATATATATATATATATATATATATATATATATATATATACTCTGTAAACTTTGATAGTACGTACATGTATTTATGTATGAAACTAATATATTTTATGTTTTATGTAGATGTGGGTAATTACTGATGAATTACATATACGTATATGTATAGGTATGTATAAATCTGCATTCTAATCGTAATCAATAAAATATTCTAATTGGGAGTGTTAGTACTTACTAGTAGTTCACGATTGTAAACTGCCTGATTTGACACTACCGAAACAGTGCGATGTATTTCAAACGTAGATATTTGCGGTTTTCGCTTTATAAGGAAGTTCATGAGCCGTGAAAGACAACAGTAGAAGACCGGTTGGATATTTATACCACTGTGGCCAACGACCGCCACTTGCCACTTCGTTCTCAGACATATATACATATACCGATCACATGCAAATATTTCTACTGACAATAAAATTCTACCTATAATTAATGTAAACGTGTTTAGTTGCGTTTATTTGAATGGATGTAGGATATTAAGTATATAGCGAGATAAAAGGGTGGGTCTGACAATTTGTTCAGAGTCGTCAAGTGGATTAATCAATTTAATATTCTTAAATAATCAATTAATTGTTTTGTTTTATAATTTTCCGATGAAACTATTTTCTTTCGATGTAGGTACTTACCTATGTATAAGTAAAAAAACCAAAAGAAAATTGTAACTGATAAAATCACAGTTTACATATCGGGAAACCATTGGGCACAGTATATATACCGGGTTGGACAAACCA
Organism: Tetropium fuscum; assembly: GCA_964058915.1. NCBI lineage: Eukaryota > Metazoa > Arthropoda > Insecta > Coleoptera > Cerambycidae > Tetropium > Tetropium fuscum. The sequence continues at coordinate 17,449 of CAXKVY010007869.1, forward strand.
CGATTGCAGAGAGCATTTATAATGCATTAGCTAATCAAGCAAATCAAGCTATTTTCAAAGACGCTAAACAGAGAAGCTAGATCTCCGCTGATGCCATACATGAGGCATTTTCGTTTTCAACTCAGCACGCTATTGGTAAGCGTAAGGTATCGCTTACCAATCTGCGGTCCGCTTGCCCCAGTATAGCATCAGAGGAGATATAGCTTCTCTAAAAATAGTTTGTTCGCATCTATAGCATTATACCTACATGCTATCTGTAATCGTAGTCTATCCACTCGGTATATTATAAACAGGCGTGCCTTATACGAGTATCTTTTAATTAATGCACTCACAATTGTGGCTGTCGATTACAATACGGTGATCGTGCGAATATATTGTTCTCTGTAGATTTTGCTAAACATGTGTTAAAGAAAACTAAAATATAAATTTATATGGGTATTTATTGAACATTACATTGGTAAAAACAAATACATAGGTACTGTATATTCGACGTCAAAATAATATTGATGATAATCGCCCTCATATCTATTGACAACCAATGAAATCTCGATTACATGGATATTTTATGTATCTAGGATTGAGGAAATTGTAGATTATATAGTAGCAATTTTTTAACACCAAATATGGCACATAATAATGGTTAATAATTATTTGGTGTGCCTTTATCAAATTCAGCATTAATATTTCTTAATGACTCGGTTCCAAACCGCGAACACATTTTAGTTTAGACGAGAAATCACAGTTTTTAAAGAAATTTAAGTGAGCAGCTTTCATTACTTTATCAATACGAAATGAGTGATAATGACATGGCTTGTAAAATGAAATGAAATTTGGCAATGAATGGCAATTTTTGATTTGAAATATTAATTCTAACGATTCTCTCAACAAATATAACACGGTATGGGATCTAATCTCTAAATTTTCCTTACTATCTTATACGCATACTTGTTCGCACTGAAAACTACCCGCACGCTCTGCGCTGTGTAGTTTTCGTGGCTTGTATACGATATCGCGAAAAAGTGTTGGATAGATCCCGCTCCCTAGTTAGTTTACTAAAGATTAGTGCCTAGACAGGAAGAGAACTTCCAAACTTCGCAAATTGGATACATTTAAACGAAAATAATATCAATCAGGCGTCTATGAGAAAAATCCTGTGACGTAACAATTCTTATCAATCTACCTTCCATTTCTGCCACCGCAAAAGTACTTAGGTACATACTTGTTATTTTATTTACTTAAACAGGCGTTATTATTAGAATATTATTATAATTGGTACTCCAATACCAATTTATAAAATGTGCATTACCTTTCACCATCCTTGGGACATCTAAGAAATGACTTCAAAGAATGATTAGCAACCACCAACAGAACAATATGAGACGTCATTGTAAAATAAATTTCGAATGATTAATTGTTTGGCGCACACAGTACCACAACACACTGCGGCCACTCTGTACCTAGATACCTCACCAATATCGCGTATTGTTTTTATTTATTCACAAAATATTCGTTGATAAAGGCTTTGACGAACGGAATTCATTTTCGAAGGCTTTCACGAACGGAACGTTTTCTTTTAAGATGCAGCAATGTCCTTACGGAAGGATGGAACGGATAGCCTTACTATTCCAGCAAATTTAGAAATATAAATGTTTTATAGGTACCTATATACCTACTTAGGTACACATACATATATACATAATAACTGTTTATTTAATATGAATAACTATCCACAATTGGATGAACATTCTCCTGCTGTATTAAAAAATATTGTATAACCCATAGATAAACTACAATAGTACAACCTACAGGACAGCGCCTGGTGTATAGTAGTTTCAGGACAGGAACCCTTGAATCCCTTGAATGACTTATACTTGTACTCTTACTAGTCTTGCTCAACGCAGGAACCGTTGATTGAAACTCCTGTAATCATCACAGGAACTGAATAGTGAACTGGTTCTCTACACGCCATCTCTTATACAACATAACATAATGCTTTGGTTTACCGAGATAGTTCTCTATTTTCTGTGACACGGATCTGATATTACGGACTGTTCTCAAACTCTTCTGCCATCTATACGCCAGGAGCTAAACCGCCACTACATATTTTATACCTAGACTCTAGAAAACTTTCTCATGTATGAGGGTACGATGTAAAAATCTAGAAATTCGGATTGTGTCTTAGGTTATTTGTCAAGTTGGTTAACATTCTTTGCGAAACACGTTACTGTCGCTTTTATCGCGAATATACATAAATGGTGAACTAGTGGAGGGAGTGTACGGTCGTTCTACACCTAACCTATTAATTTTATGTGTTTTATTATTAAAATACCATGAATATATTCACTAAAATACTCGGTTCGTAGTTACGTTTAAGTGGTGCTAATTTTGGTGATGTGTTTTCTAATTTTAAGTAACAATTTATGATGAATAGTGCAGTGTTGTTATAAACAAGAATAACAATTCAGTATTTTTATTATGTTTACCTGTGTGCAATAATTAATTTCATTAAAAAGTGACGTAACAATGAATTCGCGTGTGCATTTACAACCATTTTTAAACAATTCCTTGGCCATCAGGCAAGAAATTCAAAGATTTGAAAGTGTTCATCCATCGATATATGCAATTTACGATCTAATAGACCTAATACCGGATGGCATCATAGCCCAGCAGATAAGAGATCACGTCGTCTGCATCGAAGGTGAGAATTTAAAACATTTAATAGAAAGTACCTACTAAGTACCATGAACATGAACATTCTTAAATTTTTTGGTTTCGTTGGTGTTTCAGTGACTTGTATTCCAGTGACCAATGAGTCCAGTAAGGTGTCATTGTCATTGTTAAAATATAAAACTTCTACCTGGCCTAGTCAACAAAAAAGTAGGTAGGTACCTACCCACCTACCTACATCTTATCGTATAGCAAAATGTAGTAGGTATAAGTGTACCTACGGTAGGTAACCTACCCAGTGTACCCATGGCACAGTAAGACTTTGCTCATGCTGTGTTATCGCTGTGTAGCTGCTATTTTGTAATTCTTGTATGTCTATGCAGGTCGATCAAGTGCTGGTTTTAGTCAAAACAAATTATCGACACACTAACGGTAAAAAATGCCGAAAACCTAGTTCTCTAAGCGATACACTATACGAACTCCTTTAATCAACGCCAATACCTATATACTTACCTGTTATGTAGGTGGTGCCTTTCATGAGGCAACCCACGGTAACTAAGTATATCATATCGACCTACATAATACGGTTGATTGACATAATAGGGAAGATACCTCGGAAGATACCCAACTTCAATTGCACAAATGTATATGTACCTACATACCTACTGAAATTTGGGGTTGACATAGATGTATAAAGGCTTTCCTCGCAGTACCTAGTATGGGTTGTTATTTTAAGCTCAAGTCCTCGTTAAAGTCATTATATTATGTATTTTTATTGTACATCCTAGCACTGGAGCACGCTCGGGAGCACGGCTGTTTCCGGATTTAGCAATATCAAGCAGCTAAATGAGTACGGTCGTTTGTATGTAGATTCATATTTCCTTCGATCATATTTCCAAGGTTTACTTATTTATTCTGTATACTTTATTTTTTGCAATCAACGATCGATCAAGTGGGAGTAAACCACCTCCAAAATTGTGTTCAGTAGAATCTAGAATCCCCTTTCAGGTGGAATCCCAGGGAATTCCACTGAAATCACAAGGAATTCCACTGAAATCCTAAGGAATTCCACTGGAATCCAAGGGAATGCCGCTGGAATCCCAGGAAATTCAAAGATAATTCAAATCTACTTAGGCCTAGAAAAAATATGTTGCGGAATTACGCATTTCCTAGGCGTAATATTTACATTATTTGTTAATTATTAAAAAAGCCACCTTTTACTTTGATTTAGTTACCTATATAAGAAGCATATAAGACTCGTCTTATCATGGAGAGAGACTGCAGTTTCTATATCAGATACCTTTAGTAATCGCTTGCTATGCGTTGAGATAGATACAAGGAAAATAACATTGTTATAGAAAACAGTGGCGGCTGATAGTCAATTTTTCGGGAGGGTCAATTTCAAGAAAAACACGAGGTAATATGTAATCAATGCCAAAGGTGTGAGAGCAAATTATTGGTTAAAAATAAGAGCATATATGATAATAAATATGTGTTAACTCACCTAAACAGTCTTAAATTTTAGTTCAATCCTTCTTTGGCACTCGCAAAATGATTGATTACTTCTTCATTGTAATTTACAATATTATTTATGAAGGTCTCAATACTTAACATGGCCAACGCAGAGTCTATCTTCCCCCATGTTGTTGCGTAAAATGCCTTTTTCATTTTTAATGTAGAGAATCATCTCTCGCTCTCTACCGTTGTCATCAGTAACGTAAACAAAATTATCAACAAATCCTCTGTTTCCGAAAATGTTTGACTAAGTCCATTGTTAATAAATAACTGAAGTAACCCTACAGCCCCAGAATTTCCCCGAAAATCATCCCGGTCATATATTATTTCCAGTTCGGTTTTAAGTTTTATATGGTACGGGAAATTTCTTTTCTATTAGAAAACATATTTTTTCTAGCATATATTTATAAAAAAATAAACGACATATAGGTAGTACCTATTCTTATTATTAGGATTCTTATACAATTTAAATAAAACGATATTCCAAAATACAATTTTACCGAGGATTTTACTAGGTAGGTATACCTAATAGCAAAAAAATTATGAAGTAAACAAAAATAGAGCAAATCCCTTACAAAAATTGTTTTTCTAACATGTAGATGTATCAGGATACCTATCCCTAATAAATTAATAATTATTGAACAGTTCCACCTCACATTTTATTTTTGTATTTTCGCGAATATAAAAGGTCGGGCTACTGCACCTACCTTTAATTCGGATATAACGACTAACAGTTTTTAGCGACGAAAATACTAACTCCAATACACTGTTTAGAAGCTGGTGAATCAAATGAAATCGTTCGTTTTGTGCGTCGTCCGGTTAGTCCACCTAAGTGGTCCCTTGAGGGTCGTTATATCCGAATTCTATTTTATTTTCGTGATAAGCAATTTAGTTACCATACCTATATGACACAACGTGTCTCAGAGAGTTTTGCACTTTCCTTTCTAACTTTTCTCAGCTATCATTAACTAGGTACCTAAGTATATTAACAAACCTCATTTACCTAATACTTAAAACTACATTTACTGGAAATTCTTGTATGGAAAATTATATAATCGATGTACATCATCTGCGTGGCTCTTGGGCAACTGCATCACGACCACGGTCAATATTTTGTTTAGTGCTCACATTTCGCAGGAGTCTAGGGGGGCATTATATTTCAAGCCAAACACTTTTTTTAAGTATCTTTATTCAGAACTAAATAAGATTGGTACTACTTAGGTGCTTCATTGACGTTGTCAGGAGCATAACACAAAACAGACACCAATTAAAAAAACTGCGGACACAAAACGCGCGTAGTTGAGCACCAAACCGATCCATTGTGACAATTATCAATTCTGATATTAAATTTCCAAAGCTTGTTGCTTTGTCCATTGCAATAAATCTGGCAATTTGATATCAACATACTTTATTAGAGCTTTAGATAAATTAAAAGCGCAAAACTCTCTGGAGACACCTTGTATTACTTACTTACTGAAGTCAAATATCCAGTGTTTTTCCAGTGTAAAGTGAAACCGATAGAGCGCAGCATCCTTTCTGTTTCGCGGCAATCCTTTGCATTCACAAAGGATGCCGCCCTCTATGGGTTTCAATTTACATTGGAAAAACTTTACTAGGTCTAGGTAGACATTTTAGCTACATACAATATACCTACCTCCATATACCTCGTATATATACAGTGGCTTTATAGAGATACTGGAGAGCATACAACATCTACAAGAGGTTCAATCTACGTGTTAAAATGGCGCAACAGCGGTGACGTTTAGACTTGCATTAACATTAGGGCGCTGATCGCCCTAATGTTACCGGGTTGCCAGAAATATCCGCCATATTGTAGCCATCATCTTGTATATTGGGTTGAGAAAAGATTCGTGATCAGACACCGATTTTTAGTTGATTCTGACCATACCTAGATGGCAAAAAATGTCCGCCATCTTCAAAACGCCATACATATAGAATATTTATTTTGACAAAAAAATCGTGATCAGCGACCCCAAAATTCCTGAGACATTTTCCTGAGATTTTGAGTTGATTCTTACCATAAATGGCAAAAATATCCGCCATCTTGGATATATAATTTATATATTTTTACTACAAATCGTAATCAGCCGAGATTAAAATTTGCCAAGATTTTGAGTCGATTTAGAATATAAAAATGTCTGCTATTTATGGACTGGCCGTCTTTGCAAATTCATCAGTATGTACTTTGTCATTGTAGCATCAGCCAGGACCGGAGGACGCTGCGTAACTTCACGTGACACTGATCACATTTTGTGGGGAGGGTCACGTGAAACGCGCGGCCTCCCCCTTACGAGGCGGTCTCGGCCTACATAGATATTAGGGGTAAGGAGCGATGATATCGCTCGGCCCCCTCTTATCGAGGTCACATATTTTAGCAACTTTACAGGCGAAACACTAAAAATTAAGTAAGGTCTCAAAACTTATTGGAATTTGGAATAAATAAAAGAAATTAAGTGGATATTTAAAAAAATAGCAATACCCATAAAATAGAAAAAAAGTGTGGTAGTGGCAGGGTTTGAACACGGTCATTCGGTCCTACCCGCGGCGCTAAATCGACCTTGTGTCGCCAAGTCAGAATGAATGATTATATCACGCGATATCAAAGGGCATCAAACACGCGGGCATACCTATAGCTTTCGCTATCCTTACCGCGGCCATTTATTAATCGATTTGTATGAAATTGGTATGTTACGCTGAATGGCAATCTTATGGTAGTAATATTAATGTCATCTTAATGTAATGTAGTTTCAGAACTATACTGTACGATATTGGGGGTATTTATTATGGGATTTCGCTCAAAAACAATAGAGTTCTTTTTTCCTTTACCCAAATCAATTTTTCTGTCTTGTTTCTTCTGTTCTCATACCTTGTTTGTACATTTCGTTCTTGTTTGTACATTTCGTTCTCCACGAATATTATGTTAACTAAATAACCACGTTTCGAATAGTGTTGGAAAGTCTCCAGATCCACTAAAACTGGTGTTATTAATGTGGGTTGAATTTGTTTTATCAGATGTTTTAACGGATTAGTTATATAGTTCGTAATCGAGACTGAATGTGCGCCGGGCCTCCTAATACACAAAATGAAATGCCTGATATGTTTCTACTGATCCCTATATAGTATAGGTATAGGCAGTCTATAAATTCAATAAGTCAAGTAACTCCCTAGAATCGGAGAGAAATCCCTCCTAAAACCGCCCTCGTACACGACAGGGAACTGACCAGCACAAAAAAACGCCGACATTTCAGGGCACATCAAAAAGTGACCGGACTTTTATATAAATGATTTGCAGAAGGTATATAAAATATAGACTGGTCAATTAAAACTATAAGCTTTACTAAATTATAGAATATAGACGTAGGTAGAAACATTCTAATATGTATCACCATGTATGTAAATTAAAACTGAGGGCCTCGCCGGGAACATAGCAAGAAGGTCCACATAATTATATAATTATAATTAATTATACCTAGGTATAGTGGACTGGAGTTTTAATTTACCGAGTGTCACAATTCAGGCGGATGGCGGTAAAGAGTAAAGGATAAACAAACAACTATAAAAAGCTTTTGATGTTAGCCGACTGTATATTGAAAACAAATTGTGACACTCGGAAATCTTAAAGTACAGAGAACTATACCTACTACTACCTAGGCATTATACCTTTTAGGTCACCGCACGTCGGCGAAGTAAAAATTATTGAAAATCGAAACCTCTTTTAGAATAATTATAATTTGAAACTCCGATGAGAATCGAATAATGTGTATAATTTTTATGATATACAAAATTTAACCAGACTACTAACTGTTGAATAAAAAATATGCACATTTATTAATGAAACAGCGGAACTGATAACGAGAGTAAAATAATATGATCCCCGGCAGTTCCATCTTGGCAATTCGCCATGTTATAAAACGGACTGGAATGAGAATATCTAGACTTAGATTGCATATTATCTACGAGCTAACGAACTTCATCATATTAGCCTCATAAATGTTTATGATTCGCTATACATTAGATTCCTAATTTATGTTCTTCAGTTTTTAACACTAACTTTTTATTTAGATTTTATAACTCATAAAATAACGTTTAGTAGTTTATTTGCTGTAGTTTATTTGCTTTGTACGTTGTTATTCGAGATAATTAAATTGGATCTAGATCGTGAATTATTGGTTTAATAAAATTATTTTATTGGCTATCTTAATAATGTGATATCTTAATTTCCACATCGAGTGAAGAAATTAGTGAAATTACTCAATATGGGGCAATTAAATTTAGGTACTGTCTAGAGAACCACCGCGGCGCGGCTGTTCTTTTATATACGTAAGGAACCGCCCCGACAAAATAAACAATCTAAAAATATTCTTGTGAAATTCACTGGTCCTCCTTAGGTCACCTATGCTGTGTACCTACACGTATTTTTATTATTTGGTCAATCCGTCGACCCTGTGACAAAATTCCTGTAACACTTTAAAAATATGCTTGGGAAACCAACTGGTCTTCCTTGTGGCACTTTATTTATGCCATCTGGAACTTTATGCCACTTTATGCCATCTTTATTATCTGATCAGTTGTAGATCCTGTGACCAAGGTAATTGTATTTTAGGCAAGGGAAATATAATTGTCTCGCGTCCATCTATCTTAATCTTAATCCTCCACTCTCTCAAATTGTATGTAGATTTTGACGATTTTGGAACCTCTGATTATAATCCGGATGACACGTGACACTAGACGTGACATTCATTCTAGACGTTCATTCTAGTAGTGACATTCTACACGTGTTTTTGTAAATTTTTCGTTCGGTTGTGGTCATATCGTCGTAGTATGTCACAAATCGGTGAAGCCATGTAACTTCACCAGCGATTTACCATTCTTCGTTGGTGTGAAGTTAGTCGCGATTTTTTCGATTACGAACTTTGACATTAAGTAAGTACTTAGGATGTGCACTTGGAAACATTTCCGGAAGTAGATTTAGTTCAGTAAATGACAATATAAGTTAATGTGGATTCTTATTTCAGAAAACTATCCAGTGGCGTTACCATTTTTTGTTAAGGAATAAAATTAAAAATTGAAAAGCATGAACTCTAAATTCATCGTCTCCGATGACATCTGACATCTGAAGTATGGAATATGCGATTTTGGAATATGCGATTTACAATTAGGTTTAATGTTTTTTTAGTGTAAAATTTCATTGTTTTTTAATTATAACCGTGGTTAAAACATACGTGCCTTGGAAGGCAGCTATGTATAGGTTGCTCTTCCAGATACAGACAGACACAATTATATTTCCCTAGCTCTGAAACACAATTAATTACTTTCGTCACGGAACACGACTGATCAGATAATAAAGATACGTGTACATAGCATAAGGTGCCGTCAAGGAGGACTAGTTGGATATTTCACAAGAATATTTTTAAATTGTTACGTCACGGAGTCGCCCGACTGAGAAATAAGCGAAGCCCGCGCATGCGCCGTGTGCTTGGTGTATTTATTTGTATCATTGCTGGTTGAACGTAAGGAATGCTTAGATGCATCCTGATCACTCAAATATATATGTAGATAGATACACTCTTTTTATTTCTCTGCAATTCTGTGTAAACTAGACTAAATATATAGTCTGTGTGTCTAGCTAGGCCTATAAATCGGTTTTAATAAGCCGCATGTATGTCCAACACCTGGCTAAATCCCATTATTGCTGGTACGAGTACTCGTTACTATTTCATAAATTTAATTAACCCTAGCATAATACAGTGCACCGTGGCATATTTTGTCGCTCAGTTTAACGCGACAATTTAATATGCTAAAGACTGGCGATAAGTAATAACTAATAAATAATAAATGTTTGTAGTCATATTTCAAGCTACGGTTATTTTGAGTCAATGAACCTTATTAAAATTCAGAACAGGTACCTCTTTATCAAAGACCTGGCAAGTACTTAACGCCTTATATTTAGCTATTCAGTTGAGGGTAGGTATATATTATATATTACTTATTATAAAAGGCAACATCTTAGGCTATTGATTATGTCCTAAGAAAACAAATCAATAAGGAACTAAGACGTTTACGGGTTTTTATTGCAGGAATCGGTTAATGGGTCATTTAAGAAGAAAAAACCGCGGAGTGCTATTAAATTAGAGGGTGGAAATTGGTGATAGGGGTGAAAATGCTGCCTTTTCAGTTTTTACAATATATCTCGCAAACGAAGCAAAATTTCGATATACTTTATATGAAACTTTTTGTAGAGAATTGAATTTCCTATTATTAAAACCTCAACTACCAATTAATCAAATCGTAATAAATCCAGTTGGGTCAATCAAAACGTAATAAATTCATTTTTTTCGTGATAATTACTCCTCATATCATACGAGAGCTACAAAATATATTGTGTTGTTATGTTTTATCCATTCTGCGGATTATATCCAAATGGCTTTTTTTAATCCCTAAGGCCTTTCCACTAAAAGTTTTTTTTCCATATATTTCTTAAAGTGGATATATTGCATTTTGTTTGATCACTCCTCATATATGGAATGGCTGTGATCAAAGCTGTCTGTGATTTTGGAACTTTGGCAATCGGAACATCCTACCAATCGGTTTGTGGATGAAACGGAAATAATAAGATGAGCTAACGGATATTTCCTTTTTCACAATGTATAAAGTAATTTGGGAAGTAATCTTTTGCAGTGGAAACTCATTTTATAATTCACTTGAAAAGAAGTAGGTATTCAAGCGAGCTGGAAGAGACATTCAATTTAAATTCTCATTATTTGTACGCTATACATCAAATTCCCCATAGAGATGAATTTTTAATTATAGGTCGTTATTTCAAACTCCATGTCCTGTTAGACGTATCTGGAGAACAAAACATGTTTTCTTTTTGAAAATTTGGTACGGTATATAGGTGTCATAGTTCTATATTTTAAAAATGTTTTCAACATTCCCTATATATTCTTACATTTCTTGTATTGTACCGGGTAAGTCTCTTAAGATTGACACCCTGCTTATCTCACTTATCCTTTGCCGATTTAACTCAGTCAAAAAAGGAGTAGGATTAAAAATGTCGTAAAATATACAGGGTGGAAAATAAAACATGATTTTTTTAAATGGAACACCTGTCCTTGAAACAATGTCCTTAATTTTCTGAATCCAAAAATGGATATTGGATATATCACAAAGAAGTGTGATAAAAATATTACATCGCCATAATTTTAAACCATATAGTATTTTGCCCGTTCAATATTTAGACGACAACAACCTTCAAGACAGGTTAACCTTCTCCAGAGACATACTTGATAGAATAGAGGAAGATGATGAGTTTCTAAGTCATGTCATTCGGACTGACGAAAGCAGTTTTTCTACTGCAGGAATTTTTAACAGAAAAAATGCACATTACTGGGCAGCGGAAAATCCACATATTGTAAAAAAAAATAAAAAAACAAGGATACCAAACTGTAAACGTGTAGTGTGGCATCCACGTGTAAACGTGTAGTGTGTAGTGTGGCAGGATGCTATTGTAGGTCCTGTATTTATAAATGGGCCCTTAAATGCACAACGTTATGTGGATTGTCTTCAACATCCAGTTGAAAATTATTTAGATAATATTAATTTAGTGGACAACAAATCTGTTATTTGGCAGCAGGATGGAGCACCACCACACTCTGCAAGGAACGTCACCGAATTAGATATTCGGTGACGTGCAACAGAAAATATCCTATTTGGATAGGAAGGCACGGTGTTATACATTGGCCCGCTAAAAGTCCGGACTTAACACCTATGGATTTTTTTCTCTGGGGTACGATAAAACAAGATATATACGAAACTGGGGTTTGAAATAATATGAATGAGTTAAAAGAATGCATACGTGTAAAAATTGAGGAATTAAACCAAAATGGTGATATATTTCCAGAGGTATCTTGATATGTTTTTTGTTTTATAATTGACACCCGTAATGTGATAAGTTTTTAGTAATATCTCACGAACAGGTAGAGTGATTATATAACAATTAGATTTTTTTTTTTTCAGAAAATTAAGGACATTATTTTGGTATAAAAATATACGGGGTGTTCCATTTAAAAAAATCATGTTTTATTTTCCACCCTGTATATCTTACGAGATTTTTAATATCCGTGCTCAGATTATAAAAATTCATCAAAAACCGCGTCCACTTTTTGAATGAGTTAAACCGGCAAAGGATAAGTGAGAT
>CAXKVY010007870.1:0-32953 GCA_964058915.1 Tetropium fuscum
TAATATCTTCGTGACGGTGTGGTGGTAATCTATGGAGATCACCAGGTAGTGAGTTAAACTACCGATGAACAGAAAAGCAGTGGGAACACTTTGATAATGGTTTATTGAAACCCAGTACATTACAACATAGTACTTGTAATTAACTATTGATCAGTTGGCCCGATCAATAGTAATAGATACAGTGAGACGTACAATGATTAATGCTTAATAATAATTAATGATCAATTGATCTAGTTACACTGGTATATATAATGCCAAGTTAGTGTTTCCCATACAAGATTTTTTCTAATTTTCACCAATTTTATATTTTATGAGAACAAAACTCTGAATTTTATACGTTTCGAAAGAATCCAGTAGGTTGTTGCGTTGCGTTGAACTCCCTAGGGTTGACTTTGAGGGACACAGCCAAGCTATCTTTTCGAAGCCATTGTCCAACTACTTAGGCCTTATTGTCTTTTGGCGTGTGTAAGTCACCCCACCTTCTTTGGAACCACCTTTAGGACCACTTGCTGAAGTCTATCGACCCCTGTACCTGCGTAGACTTACAGGAGAGATCCACCTTACTGGAAGACTCGTTGCATATCATAGAGAAGCATAGTTTTAAGTAGTTTAAAAGCTGACACGCCCTGTTTGATTGACTTGAATTGCTAGTGTGTATGCTTAAAAACATAAAATTATTACGGGCCCTCAGGTAATGTTTGACAAAGTGTCTATATGTATTCACCTGGTTATTCCTGCTGTTTAATCAACCTATTCAGGTAGGCATTGGCCTTACGTGCACTGTGACATTTAAACCGTCTTCTGTATAAGCTATTTATGTATTTTATGCTGCATTTCCAGGTATAATACCACATTCTTGGTAAATTTTTGAATTATTTTTGTTATATTACCAAATCACCATTTCTAACTTTCCAATTTGTAAAATAACCGTAGTAATAAGTATACTGTGTGTCTTATTTTTCTTTCCCCCAAAAATTACAGAAAGTGCCAGAGTAGATACCCAGGATAATTTGGGGACTATTAAGATGCACATGGTCAGTGGCGTCCACGGGAATTTTATTTTTATTAAAAACTTATGCAAACTTTTATTCCTACTTTAAATCGCTCTTGGATGTACTGCAGGAGTACGTTTTTTGTAATTATTTTTGAATTGTGCCACTATAGACGCCGGTGAGCGATATATATTTCTTCTGTCCGTGTGTCGTCATTGAACTCCACTTAAACGGCTGGACTGATTTTTATGATTATTAAGCTGATTCAAGAATGGTTTTCAGCTTCATAATTTGATCCGCTAGAAAATATTTTTTTAATTAATTTAAATATAAATTATGGTTGTGACCGGTGCATTCGTCATTTTTTTCTGGTATATCTTCGGAATCCAATGTCCAAAGCCAACAAAACTAAAATGGGACCCACTTAAAAACACTCCCTTTCTAACAAAAAAAGAATTTTTGAAATTGATTTATAAATGACGGAGTTCTGAGGTAACAAACATGCAGAATGTACTCCAGGGGTACGTTTTTTGTAATTATTTTTGAATTGTGCCACTATAGACACTGGTGAGCGATATATATATTTCTTCTATCCATGTGTTGTCATTGAACTCCACCTAAACGGCTGGACTGATTTTTATGATTATTACGCTGATTCGAGAATGGTTTTCAGTTTCACAATTTCGTCCGCTAGAAAATATTTTTTTAATAATTTAAATATAAATTATGATTGTGACCGGTGCATTCGCCATTTTTTCTGGTATATCTTCGGAATCCAATGTCCAAAGCCAATAAAACTAAAATGGGACCCACTTAAAAACACCCCCTTTCTAACAAAAAAAGAATTTCTGAAATTGATTTATAAATGCCGGTGTTCTGAGATAACAAACATGCATTCCAATTGAGAACCTTGTCCCTTTTTGAAGTCGGTTAAAAAATAGATAACTTATCAGTTCCCCTTCTATGAATGTCTTAGTATGTTATTATATGTATTTGAGGTGCTACTAAGCGCAACTGAGGATAATCGGGTATTTAATAAAACACAAAAATGCTGTAACAACATCTATTTATTGATTAATATTGACTACAGAACAATTGAATTGTATATTACATAACTCTTGATAGTTCACATACGTAGTTTGCCAACAGATACTATGATAAAATAGGTTGCCGTAAAATTTTCTGCATTTAAATAGTCTAATCTTATTGATATTTTTTGTCAAAAATGCAATATAAATCCATTATAAATGCAAAAATATCAAATACCGCTGACAATTTAAAAAAAATCTAACAATGTACGATACTCAACATTTTTCGATGTATAAAATTGTGCGTCATAGTTGTATGTAAACGCAAATGCTGAGCGCAGCTGATAAGTAATCGGCGGTACTCGATATCTTAAATGTGTAAAATTGTACGTTATGAACATCCTGAGTTGTTTTCCAGATATTTTTAAGGATAAATTTTACTGAAAATTTTGGGCTATATAAAAACTTGTAAAAACGAATGTCCCAAACATAACAAGACAAAAATATTTACAAAACAACTTTAATAATAAATAATACTTTTAAAATGATCATTTCAGAACTGTAAATAAAATGTACCGCAATACAGTTGCGATAACCGCTTAAAAATTGACAACGTGACCAAAAGTCACAATATTTGGCCAATGTTTATAGACCGGGATATGATCTCACAGTTGGTGGTCTCCAGTTTCATACAGCACGCCTTTTGTGTATCCTCTGACAATAAAGAGAGGCGGGAACTCATTATTTTCGTCGACATACAGAATGAAAACGCGGAATATTATATTTATTTTTACAAGTTCATGTGACTGTTGAGAGTCCTGTAGAACCCTGCAAATCGTTTGCCTATAATTATTAAGACACTTTGATAAAAGGTCTAGTACCCATAAAAGTAAAAGTACCCGCTTTTGTCATAGGATAATACACTGTAACTCGCCCAAATGGCATGCATATGAAATCGAAGATGTGTGTGTGATCATCTCCCGGTCCGTTATGTCAGCTAAAATCTACTCCCATCACAATACGAATGAATTATTGTCTTCTTAACTAAGGCTTAATCTCATTACTTTCTTCTCTCCGAAAATAATACAAAGTAAACCTAGCTTTATTAAAGCCAAAGTATCGGTAACATTCAAATACATATTTTAAAACTTAACAGTTTATGACAACGAAAATATGTAATTTTTTGTCCGTTTTCTACCATGGTTTCCCCTTAAAATATCTATAAGTAACAATAACCACAGTTATGACGCTTCAATTCAAGCAAGGTAAAGCGGAAATGTTTACATCTAAACGGGGCACGGTACTGCTTGGAGGGATGGTTGGATCACGCCGCCGGGACCGGGAAGGGCGGATTTTTCGTTGTTTAAGAACTCGTCAACTGCTCGGGCCGCTTGACGACCCTCCGAAATGGCCCACACGACCAGCGACTGGCCCCTTCGACAATCTAAAAATAAAATGCGTAAAGGGTCTACCTCAAGGTTCCCATCTAGGGCCTGCTTAATGTTGAAAACTCTTATACAAGTAAATATCAGAACTCACCGCCTGCTGCGAAAACGTTGGCAACGTTGGTCTTGTAATCCTTGGTACTGAAGTTCGACCTGGCATCTAGGGTCAGTTCCAGCTGATCACCGATAGCGCGTTCCGGGCCTAAGAAGCCCATGGCCAAGAGCACCAGATCTGCTTTGAAAACCTTCTCGGAACCCTCCAGTTGGCTCATCTGCCAACGCCCGGCGTCGTCTTTTTTCCATCCCACGTTGACTGTCTTTACGCCGCTTACGTGGCCTTTGCCGTCGTCAAGGAACTCCTGCGTCATTATGCTGAACACTCTCGGGTCGGAACCGTACCTTACCTTAACCTGAAACATTAGCAATTATCGAGTATAACGCGTGATTATAGGTATATAGTAAGTACAAACCTCTTCGTGGCCGTAGTCTACCCTGAAGACTCTAGGCCACTGGGGCCAGGGATTGTCGGCGGATCTCCTTAGACCCGGTTCCGGCAGGATTTCAAAGGTGGTGATGCTAGCCGCACCCTGCCGCAGCGACGTCGCAATACAATCACAGCCTGTGTCGCCACCTCCGATAATTATCACATTTTTGTCTTTGGCATGAGGCCCCTCGAAGTTGGCGCCCAACTGCTTCTTTTGCCAGCCCTCTAGGAATTCCATGGCAAAGTAGATGCCCTCCAACTGTCGACCTAGTCATACGTTTTTCGATGAAACATAAGTATTCTCTAGTAGTTCAATAAATAGTAGGTTCTCGAATTTATATGGAAGTTTGTCTTACATTAACTAACTAATGTAAGACAAGTATAATCATGTTTTTTGGTGAAATATAAGTTCTCAAAATACATATATGATATCTGTCATCATATTTTTTTCAGTGTCATCAAGAAATAAACGTGCAATTTATATTTTACAAACTTAAGCTTAATTTACACTCATCTTGATACAATTGAACAATTTTTTTGCCAGATTCTGTTCTGGTAGTTCAAATAAACAGTAGGTTCTCGAATTTAAATGCCTGTTTGTCTTATATTAGCTAACTAATGTAAGCCATATATTTATTTATAGTCATACATTTTTCGACAAAATATAAGTACCCAAAAATACATATATGATATCTGCTGTCATATTTTTTTCAATGTCATCAAGAAATAAACGTGCATTTTATATTTTTTTTTACAAAATTAAGCTCAATTTCACATTCTTGGTACAATTGGATTATTTTTCTGCCAGATTCTGTTCTCTAGTAGTTCAAATAAATAGTAGGTTCTCAGATTTAAATGCCAGTTTATCTTACATTAGCTAACTAATATAAGACATATGTATAGTCATGTTTTTTTGATGAAATTAAGTACTGAAAAGTATGTGATATCTGCTGTCATATTGTTTCAATGTCATCGAGAAATAAATGTTTTATATTGATACAATTGGACAATGTTTCTGCCAGATTCTGTTCTGGTAGTTAGTTCAAATAAACAGTGGGTTCTCGAATTTAAATGCCTGTTTGTCTTACATTAGCTAACTAATGCAAGACATATATAGTCACACGTTTTTCAATGAAATATAAGTGCTCAAAAGTACATATATATTATGATATCTGCTAGTCATATTTTTTTCAATATCAAGGAATAAATGTGCATTTTATGTGCTTTACAAATTAGAATCAATTTACACTCTTCTTGATACAATTGGCCAATTTTTCTGTCTGATTCTGTTCTAGTAGTTCAAATAAACAGTAGGATCTCGAATTTGAATGCCTGTTTGTCTTACATTAGCTAACTAATGTAAGACATATGTATAGTCATACATTTTTCGATAAAATATAAGTACTCAAAAATACATATATGATATCTGGTGTCATATTTTTTGCAATGTCATCAAGAAATAAATGTGCATTTCATATTTTTTACAAAATTAAGCTCAATTTCACATTCTTCTTGTTACAACAATTGGAGTATTTTTCTGCCAGATTCTGTTCTCTAGTAGTTCAAATAAACAGTAGGTACTCGAATTTAAATGCAAATTTATCTTACATTAACTAACTAATATAAGACATTATTACATGTAGTCATATTTTTCGAAGAAATGTATATACTAAAAAATACATATATAACATCTGCCATCATATTTTTTTCAAGAAATAAATAATGTGTTATATTATTATAATAGTCCTACGTTTTTCGATGAAATATAAGTACTCAAAAGCTTGTGATATCTGCTGTCAAATTTTTTCAATGTCAACAAGAAATAACGTTCGAGAAATAATGTGCATTTTATGTTTTACATTGATACAATTGGACAATTTTTCTGCCAGTTTCTGTTCTCTAGTAATTCAAATAAATAGTAGGTTCTTAGATTTAAATGCCAGTTTATCTTAGCTAACTAATGTAAGACATGTAACAGCTAACTAATGTAATCATAAATTTTTTGATAAAATATAAGTAATCGAAAATACCTAATATACTTGCCTTTATATATTTTTTTTATGTCATCAAGCAATAAATAATATGCGTTTTATATTTTTTACAATATTAAGCTCAATTTTACATTTTTCTTGGTACAATTTGACTATTTCTCTGCCAGATTCTATTCTCTAGTAGTTCAAATAAACAGTAGGTTCTCAGATTTAAATGCCAGTTTATCTTACATTAGCTAACTAATATAAGTAAGACATATGTATAGTCATATGTTTTTTGATGAAATATAAGTACTCAAAAGCATGTGAAATCTGCTGTCAAATTTTTTCAATATCATCAAGAAAAAAACGTGCTTTATATGTTTTGCATTGATACAATTGAACAATTTTTCTGCCAGATACTGTTCTAGTAGTTCATATAACCAGTAGGTTCTCGAATTTAAATGCGTTTTTTTGCTAATTATGATTATAAAAGGGTATAAATATGGCTAACAAACATGTAAACAATTAATCTTACCTGGTAGCGGTAAATCCCTCGGCCACGTTGCCCCGGTCGTAAGTACGACGGCGTCGTTCTCCTCGCTAAGCTCCTTCGCCGATATATCCTTGCCCACGTTGACATTCATCTTGAACGTTATCCCTTCGGCCGCCAACAGATCCACCCTCCTTTGCACCACGGTCTTGCTGAGTTTCATCGTCGGAATGCCGTACTGCAGCAGCCCGCCCACTCTGTCGTTCCTCTCGAACACAGTCACCGAATGCCCCGCCTTGTTTAGCTGATGGGCGCAGGCCAAACCGGCCGGGCCTGATCCCACGACTGCCACACATTTTCCAGTACGAACGACCGGGATCTGTGGAACGATCCAGCCGTTCTCAAAGGCATGGTCGATGATGGCGCATTCAATGTTTTTAATAGTGACGCTAGGCTCGGATATGCCGAGGACACAAGCGGCCTCGCAGGGTGCGGGACACACCCTGCCGGTGAACTCCGGGAAGTTGTTGGTTTGCAGCAGCTGGTTGAGAGCTTGGCGCCACTGGTTTTGGAACACTAGGAGATTCCACTTGGGGATTATGTTACCCAGGGGACAGCCGTGGGAGTTTGACTGGCAAAAGGGAACTCCGCACTCCATACATCTAGCCGCTTGCACACGGAGACCCTTTCTAACGTGCGTGAAGTTGTAAATCTCATCCCAGTCCTTCATCCTCTTATCGGCTGGGCGGTATAGCCCAGTTTCCCTTGGGTACTTCATGAAGCCCCTGGTCTTGTCCAGGGCACGTTCGGCCTTTTTCTGCTCTTGAGTTGCATCGGAAACTGCATCTTCAATGTCTTGGATTTTGGGTTCATGGTTTTGCACGGACTGGGGCTGAGTCGTTTCTATTGCCTTCTGCTTCAGTGTGCGCTGATACTCATATGGGAACACTTTGACAAACTCTTTCCGTCTAACGTCGAACTCTTTAATAAGCTGCTTGGCGACAAGGCTTCCAGTGAGCTCTTGGAACTCCTTCAGCAGTTGCCTGACCAAGTCCACGTCCTCTTTGTCTTCCAGCTTGCAGAGCTCTACCATTTCCGGGTTGCATTTGGTGGAGAATTTGCCATCAATGTCCCACACGTACGCGATACCGCCCGACATTCCCGCAGCAAAGTTCCTTCCAGTCAAACCTGAAGAAAGATTTTAGATTAAAAGTTTTAAATTAAAACCGAGGGGTGTGCTCCTTCCAAAATTAGGCGTACAAGTCAGAAGAACTACAAATTACAAGAACATATGGTATTACATTGAAATTATGATAAAATACTGAAATAAGTAAAAAATGTATTAGATTACCAAAAAATATGTTATTTATATCACCTGACATCTCTAGAAAACTTGAGAAATTACCATAAAATAGATGAAGTAATTTCTGAATTACCAATAAATATGTCGAAATTTTAAAATTATCATTAAATATAAAAATCTATTAGAATTACCAAAAAATATTGTAATTAACAAAAAGTAGCAAATTATCAAGAAATATTTTGTTTACATTACCAGAAAACTTAGAAAATTACCATAAATAGGTGAAGTAATTTCGGAATTACCAATAAATGTCGGAATTTTAAAATTGTCATAAAATACAAAAATGTTAGAATTACCAAAAAATATTGTAATTACGAAAAAGTATTTAAATTACCAAGAAGTATTTTATTTATATGACCTGAAATTTCCAGAAAACTTAGAGAATTACCATAAAATAGGTGGTCATTTCAGAATTACTATTAAATATGTCGGCATTTTTAAATTATAAAATAGAAAAATATTGGAATTGCCAAAAAATATTGTAATTACGAAAAAGTATTCAAAAGAAATAGTTTATTTGTATAACCTGAAATCTCCAAAACTTAAGATATTATCATAAAATAGGTGATAATTTCTGAATTACCAATAAATGTTGGTATTTTAAAATTATCATAAAATACAAAAATGTATTGGAATTACCAAAAAATATTGTAATTACGAAAAAGTATTCAAATTACTAAGAAATATTTTATTTGTATGACCTGAAATCTCCAGAAAACTTAAGAAATTACCATAAAATAGATGAAGTAATTTAGGCATAACCAATTACTACGTCGGAATTTTAAAATTACCATAAAATATAAAAATATATTAATTACCAAAAAATATGGTAATTACTAAAAAGTATTTAAATTCTAAGA
This sequence comes from Tetropium fuscum, assembly GCA_964058915.1. Taxonomy (NCBI): domain Eukaryota; kingdom Metazoa; phylum Arthropoda; class Insecta; order Coleoptera; family Cerambycidae; genus Tetropium; species Tetropium fuscum. Next base: position 8,636 of record CAXKVY010007870.1, read on the forward strand.
TATATTTTATTTAAGATCTGAAATCTCCAGAAAACTTAAGGAATTACCATAAAATAGGTGAAGTAATTTTAGAATGACCAATAAGCGGAAATTTTAAAATTATCATAAAATATAAAAATATGAAAAATATAAATATAGAATTGTAAAAAAATATTGTACCTGATTATGAAAAAGTATTCAAATTACCAAGAAATATTTTATTTATATGTCCTGAAATCTCCATAAAAATTTAGGGAATTACCATAAAATAGGTGAAGAAATTTCAGAATTACCAATAAATATATCGGAATTTTTAAATTTTCAAAATACAAAGATATATTAGAATTGCCAAAAAATATTGAAATTACGAAAAAGTATTTAAATTACTAAGAAATATTTTACGTTTTTTATGACATGAAAACTGAAGAAATTACCATAAAATAAATGAAGTAATTTAGGAATTACCAATAATTATGTCGGAATTTTAAAATTATCATAAAATACAAAAATATATTAGAATTGGCAAAAAATATGGTAATTACGAGAGTATTCAAATTACTAAGAAATATTTTATTTATTATAAGACCTGAAATCTCCAGAAAACTTAAGGAATTACCAGAAAATAGGTGAAGTAATTTCGTAATTACCAATAAATATGTGGAAATTGTAATTTTAAAATTTCCACATATTTATTGGTAATTCCGGAATTACTTCACCTGTTTTATGGTAATTCCTAATATGGTAATAATTGGGTAACATGGTAATAATTGGGTAATTTAATTAAGTGCACAAAATTTTCCCAAGTGGTACACTCCTCGACTAAAACCTTAAAAGGATCTGATGAACTTTAACTTACCGAGAATTAGGATGACGCCACCCGTCATATATTCACATCCATGGTCTCCCACCCCTTCGACAACGGCTATAGCCCCCGAGTTACGCACAGCGAAACGCTCCGAGGCGATTCCTCTCATGTAGGCCCGCCCAGATGTGGCGCCATACAAGCAAACATTGCCAACGATCACGTTCAACTGGGACTCGAATGGAGAAGTTTTCGGTGGATAAATGATGATATGGCCGCCGGATAGACCTTTACCAACATAATCGTTTGCGTCTCCTTCCAGGGTAACGGTCACACCTTTGACTAGGAACGCGCAAAAACTTTGCCCGGCTGAACCGGTGAGATTTATGTTGATGCTGCTTCCGTCAGGCAAACCGTCCTCGTGATATTTGCTAATAAAATATATTTTTTCAGTGAAAATGAGCTGTAAAAAAAGGTTACTGCTTACCAAGAAATATGATAGCTCAAGGTGGACGAGAACGCGCGTTCCTCGTTGTTGATTTTCATCTGGATATCCACGGATCTCTGCGTCCCATCAATAACAGCCTTTGATTTTTCGATGAGCTGGTTGTCTGAACGGTTCTCCAATTGGAAATCCTGTGATTCGGAGCCGCCTTTGATGTTAACGCCAGGCCGCATGTGAAGAGCGTTTTGCAGAATGAGGTTGAGGTTGAGCATCTTGGCCTTCTGCGACCCATCGTTTACTTGCTTCAAGAGGTCAGTTCTGCCTATCAATTCCTGGTAAGTGCGCACCTATACAGATGGGGTAATTTAAAGTTTTAATCTATGAAAAAAATATCCCAACTCTCACCCCAAGTTTTGCCATGTGCTCACGAATCTCTTCGGCCAACATGAACAGATAGTTGATGACATGCTCCGGCTGGCCGGTGAATTTCTTCCTAAGAATGGGGTCTTGAGTGGCGATACCGACGGGGCACGTGTTTAAGTGGCATTTGCGCATCATGGTACAGCCCATGACAATCAGCGGTGCTGTACTGAAGCCCACTTCATCGGCTCCTAGCAGTGCCGCCACGACCACATCAAAGCCTGCAAAGAAAAAGCTCGACAATGAATTATCTTAATGAGAAATAAAATATAATCAAATCCATCATTTTTTTTTATTTTCCCTAGATCGCAGTTCGTTAGTAGTTCAAATGAACAGCCACTGTTACTTTTGAATTTAAGAGCCAATTTGGTGCCCTTGTGCATTGTAAAATTAAGAGTTCATATGAACAGTAAGTAGGCATTTTTTTTTAATTCACATGTTCCTGAGGAATAGTAAAAATCACATAAAATTTTTGACAAATTTTGATTACAAAATTCCCTGATTGGTCAAAATGGTCCACCTTGCGTCACATTTACTTTACAATTAAGACTTGGCAGATGTTCTGTTTTTTTAGTAGTTCAAATGAACAGTAGGTTCCTGAATTTAATTGGCAGTGACACTCACATTAGCTAACTAACTCTAATAGAATTAACTCTTAGATGGGCATGAGATAGTAGATCTTGATACAAATAGTAAGGTAGGTGTTAATTTTAATATGACATGTGTATTGTAGTTTGTCAGGGAGTTTGGGGTTTGTCATTTGTTGATCATGTTGTTTGACCTTACAGAAATAACGCTTAATTTACACTCTTCCTGGTACAATTGGACTATTTTGCTGTCAGTTTATGTTCTAGTAGTTCAAATGAATAGTAGGTTCTTGGATTTAAATGCCAGTTTGTCTTACATTAGCTAACTAACTCTAATGGAATGAACTCTTAGATGGGCGGAAGATAGTAGATCGTGATACAAATAGTAAGTTAGTTAATTCTAATATGATATTTGCGTATTGTAGTTTATGCCGGGGAAATATGTCAGTAGTTCAAGAGAACCTATATTCCTTACTTTAGGTACTGTATACTGCAAAATAATCCTCCCGGACTAAACACATTTTTAGATCTAAATAATTCCCATGAACCCTATATAAATTAATTCTAATATCACATTTGTTAATCATGTTGTTAGTACTTTGAATTAGGCTTAATTTACAATCTTCTTGGTACAATTGGTCTATTTTGCTGCCAGATTATGTACTACAGTAGTTCAAATGAATAGTAGGTTCACGAAGTTAAATGCCAGTTTGTGTTTGGTACAAGTGGAAAATAGTCCACTGCCGGATTGTTCTCTGGTAGTTCAAATGAATAGTAGGTTCTCGAATTTAAATGCCAGTTTATCTTACATTAGCTAACTAAGTCTTGAAGAACTACAACGACAGGGGATTGGAAGGTCTTAGTAGTATATTATTTATTTGTACATACAGTGATACTATTTTGCTGCCAGATTATGTACTAAAGTAGTTCAAATGAATAGTAGGTTCACGAATTTAAATGCCAGCTTGTCTTTGGTACACATGGAAAATAGTCCACTGCCAGATTCTGTTCTCTGGTAGTTCAAATGAATAGTAGGTTCTCGAATTTAAATGCCAGTTTATCTTACATTAGCTAACTAAGTCTTGAAGGACTACAACGATAGGGGATTGGAGGGTCTTAGTAGCATATTATTTGTACACACAGTGATACTATTTTGCTGCCAGATTATGTACCAAAGTAGTTCAAATGAATAGTAGGTTCACGAATTTAAATGCCAGTTTATCTTACATTAGTTAACTAAGTCTTGAAGGACTACAGTCCTAGGGGATTGGAGGGTCTTAATAGTATATTATTTATTTGTACACACAGTGATACTATTTTGCTGCCAAATTATGTAGTACTATAGTAGTTCAAATGAATGGTGGGTTCACGAATTTAAATGCCAGTTTGTCTTTGGTACAAATGGAAAATAGTCCACTGCCAGATTCTGTTCTCTGGTAGTTCAAATGAATAGTAGGTTCACGAATTTAAATGCCAGTTTATCTTACATTAGTTAACTAAGTCTTGAAGGACTACAACGATAGGGAATTGGAGCGTCTTAATAGTATATTATTTATTTGTACAAACGGTGATACTATTTTGCTGCCAGATTATGTAGTACTATAGTAGTTCAAATGAATAGTAGGTTCACGAATTTAAATGCCAGTTGGTCTTTGGTACAAATGGAAAACAGTCCACTGCCAGATTCTGTTCTCTGGTAGTTCAAATGAATAGTAGGTTCTCGAATTTAAATGCCAGTTTATCTTACATTAGCTAACTAAGTCTTGAAGGGCTACAACGACAGGGGATTGGAGGGTCTTAATAGTATATTATTTATTTGTACACACAGTGATACTATTTTGCTGTCAGATTATGCACTATAGTAGTTCAAATTAATAGTAGGTTCACGAATTTAAATGCCAGTTTATCTTTGGTACAAATGGAAAATAGTCCACTGCCAGATTCTGTTCTTTGGTAGTTGAAATGAATAGTAGGTTCTCGGATTTAATTGCAAGTTTATCTTACATTAGTTAACTAAGTCTTGAAGGACTACAACGCCAGGGGATTGGAGGGTCTTAGAAGTATATTATTTATTTGTACACACAGTGATACTATTTTGCTGTCAGATTATGTACTATAGTAGTTCAAATTAATAGCAGGTTTACGAATTTAAATGCCAGTTTGTCTTTGGTACAAATGTAAAATAGTCCACTACCAGATTCTGTTCTCTGGTAGTTCAAATGAATAGTAGGTTCTCGAATTTAAATGCGTTTATCTTACATTAGCTAACTAAGTCCTGAAGGACTACAACGACAGGGGATTGGAGGGTCTTAATAGTATATTATTTATTTGTACACACAGTGATACTGTTTTGCTGCCAGATTATGTACTACAGTAGTTCAAATGAATAGTAGGTTCACGAATTGTAATGCCAGTTTGTCTTTGGTACAAATGGAAAATAGTCCACTGCCAGATTCTGTTCACTGGTAGTTCAAATGAATAGTAGGTTCTCGAATTTAAACGCCAGTTTATCTTACATTAGCTAACTAAGTCCTGAAGGACTACAACGACAGGGGATTGGAGGGTCTTATTAGTATATTATTTATTTGTACACACAGTGATAGTTTTGCTGCCAGATTATGTACTACAGTAGTTCAAATGAATAGTAGGTTCACGAATTTAAATGCGTTTGTCTTTGGTACAAATGGAAAATAGTCCACTGCCAGATTCTGTTCACTGGTAGTTCAAATGAATAGTAGGTTCTCGAATTTAAACGCCAGTTTATCTTACATTAGCTAACTAAGTCCTGAAGGACTACAACGACAGGGGATTGGAGGGTCTTATTAGTATATTATTTATTTGTACACACAGTGATAGTTTTGCTGCCAGATTATGTACTACAGTAGTTCAAATGAATAGTAGGTTCACGAATTTAAATGCGTTTGTCTTTGGTACAAATGGAAAATAGTCCACTGCCAGATTCTGTTCACTGGTAGTTCAAATGAATAGTAGGTTCTCGAATTTAAACGCCAGTTTATCTTACATTAGCTAACTAAGTCCTGAAGGACTACAACGACAGGGGATTGGAGGGTCTTATTAGTATATTATTTATTTGTACACACAGTGATAGTTTTGCTGCCAGATTATGTACTACAGTAGTTCAAATGAATAGTAGGTTCACGAATTTAAATGCGTTTGTCTTTGGTACAAATGGAAAATAGTCCACTGCCAGATTCTGTTCACTGGTAGTTCAAATGAATAGTAGGTTCTCGAATTTAAACGCCAGTTTATCTTACATAACTAACTGAGTCTTGAAGAACTACAACGACAGGGTAGTATATTATTTATTTGTACACACAGTGATACTATTTTGCTGCCAGATTATGTACTATAGTAGTTCGAATAAATAGTAGGTTCTCGAATTTAAATGCCAGTTTATCTTACATTAGCTAACTAAGTCCTGAAGGACTACAACAACAGGGGATTGGAGGGTCTTAATAGTATATTATTTATTTGTACACACAGTGATACTGTTTTGCTGCCAGATTATGTGCTACAGTAATTCAAATGAATAGTAGGTTCACGAATTTAAATGCCAGTTTATCTTTGGTACAAATGGAAAATAGTCCACTGCCAGATTCTGTTCACTGGTAGTTCAAATGAATAGTAGGTTCTCGAATGTAAACGCCAGTTTATCTTACATTAGCTAACTGTCTTGAAGAACTACAACGACAGGGTAGTATATTATTTATTTGTACACACAGTGATACTATTTTGCTGCCAGATTATGTACTATAGTAGTTCGAATAAATAGTAGGTTCTCGAATTTAAATGCCAGTTTATCTTACATTAGCTAACTAAGTCTTGAAGGACTACAACGACAGGAGATTGGAGGGTCGTAATAGTATATTATTTATTTGTACACACAGTGATACTGTTTTGCTGCCAGATTATGTGCTACAGTAGTTCAAATGAATAGTAGGTTCACGAATTTAAATGCTAGTTTGTCTTTGGTACAAATGGAAAATAGTCCACTGCCAGATTCTGTTCACTGGTAGTTCAAATGAATAGTAGGTTCACGAATTTAAACGCCAGTTTATCTTACATTAGCTAACTGAGTCTTGAAGGACTACAACGACAGGGGATTGGAGGGTCTTAATAGTATATTATTTATTTGTGCACACAGTGATACTATTTTGCTGCCAGATTATGTACTATAGTAGTTCAAATAAATAGTAGGTTCTCGAATTTAAATGCCAGTTTATCTTACATTAGCTAACTAAGTCTTGAGGGGATTGGAAGATCTTAATAGCATATTATATATTTGTACTATAATAAATTGGGAAATCATGTGTCATCGTGTATTATCATTAAAAGAACGTATCACTGTATAAAATTGTGAAGAAAATTAAGTTTTCATTTAAAAAATCCGTACCTGTTCTGATATTTCCGTCAGCCTGCAGCACGATTCGTGACCTGAGATTGTTCAGCACCAATACTTGATGCGTCTCGGCTATACCGAGCTCCCATGGTAACCCAGCGCTCTTGATACCCGTCCAGGAGCTAGCGCCGGTACCCCCGTCATGACCTGATACTACAATATGCTCCGCCTTGCCTTTCGCTACTCCGGATGCTACCACTCCAACGCCAACCTCCGATACCAGCTTGACGGATATTCTAGCGACAGGATTTGCACATTTTAAATCGTAGATTAACTCGGCGAGATCCTCAATCGAGTAGATATCGTGGTGTGGTGGGGGGGATATCAGGCCTACGCCAGGCACAGAGTGTCTAGTTTTAGCTATGTCCGTCGACACTTTGTAACTGCAAGGAATTTTTAGTGAATTGAAGTTTCCAAAATTAATTGGAATCTTACCCCGGGAGCTCTCCACCTTCACCAGGCTTGGCGCCCTGCGCCATCTTGATCTGCAAGTCGTCAGAGTGCGCCAAGTAAGAGGAGGTAACCCCGAACCGTCCGGAGGCAACTTGCTTGATCGCCGATCGTTTTTCACTGTCCAAATACCGCTCAGGATCCTCGCCGCCCTCTCCGGTGTTGCTTTTGCCTAAAATAAAAGAGTTACTAGGCGACTTTTTAAGTTATAGTGCGCGTTTAACCTCCAACTTTGTTCATAGCTACTGCCAAGGTCTGATGAGCCTCGAGACTGATAGAACCGAAACTCATGGCGCCGGTGGCGAAGCGCTTCACGATTTCCGCTGCAGGTTCTATTTCATCCAGGGATAAAGGTTGGTCTAGAGTTCGTAAGTCTAAACAGCCACGGAGCATACTGTTCCTTATGGACGCCATGGTGGATTCACGGAACTTCTCATAAGCTGTCTTGTTTTTATTGACTGCCGATTCCTAGAAGCAATGTACAATCAACGTCACACTCACGATTCTCTTTCTATCGCGCTCCACTACAAATTCAGGGTGTGTATTGAAAATACATAACGCCTCGTTATTAAGTTAAAGAAGATTTGCTAGCAGGTGCTACCACATCCAATACCAATCTATACCATATTTCAATCGATATCTTACACCATTTTTTAAGAACACTGCAGTATTATAATAAAATATACATTAAAATAAAAATAATGAAGTAACACTTAAAAAAAAGTTTCTGTGGAAATAATAGAACTAAATTTCAGAATTTTTAGAGTATGGTTTAATTATCCAAGATTGCAAAAACATATACATAAGTACTCAAAATACATATATATCTATCGTCATATTTTTTTCAGTGTTATAAGAAATAAATGTGCATTTTATATTTTTTACAAAATTAAGCTCAATTTCACATTCTTCTTGGTACTATTGGACTATTTTTCTGTCAGAAACTATTCTAGTAGTTCAAATAAGAAGTAGGTTCTCGAATTTAAATGCCTGTTTGTCTTACATTAGATAACTAATGTAAGACATATTTAGTCATAGATTTTTTGATGAAATATAAGTACTCAAAAATACATATATGATATCTGCTGTCATATTTTTGGTCATGTCATCAAGAAATAAACGTGCAATTTATATTTTACAAACTTAGGCTCAATTTACACTCATCTTGATACAATTGGACAATTTTTCTGCCAGATTCTGTTCTGGTAGTTCAAATAAACAGTAGGTTCTCCAATTTAAATGCCTGTTTGTCTTACATTAGCTAACTAATGTAAGACATATATTTATAGTCATACATTATTCGACGAAATATAAGTACCCAAAAATATATATATGATATCTGCTGTCATATTTTTCTCAATTTCATCAAGAAATAAATGTGTATTTTATTTTTTTACAAAATTAAGCTCAATTTCACATTCTTGGTATAATTGGACTATTTTTCTGCCAGATTCTGTTCTCTAGTAGTTCAAATAAATAGTAGGTTCTGAGATTTAAATGCCAGTTTATCGAGAAATAAATGGGCACTTCATATGTTTTATATTGATACAATTGGACAATGTTTCTGCCAGATTCTGTTCTGGTAGTTCAAATAAACAGTAGATTCTCGAATTTAAATGCCTGTTTGTCTTAGATTAGCTAACTAATGCAAGACATATATATAGTCACACGTTTTTCAATGAAATATAAGTACTCAAAAGTACATATATATTATGATATCTGCCGTCATATTTTTTTCAATATCAAGAAATAAATGTGCATTTTATATACTTTACAAATTATAATCAATTTACACTCTTCTTGATACAATTGGCCAATTTTTCTGCCAGATTCTGTTCTAGTAGGTCAAATAAGCAGTAGGTTCTCGAATTTGGCATTTAAATTTGAGAACCTACTGCTTATTTGAACTTGTTTGTCTTACTATTAGCTAACTAATGTAAGACATATGTATAGTCATACATTTTTCGATAAAAAGTACTCAAAAATACATATATGATATCTGGTGTCATATATTTTTCAATGTCATCAAGAAATAAATGTGCATTTAATATTTTTTACAAAATTAAGCTCAATTTCACATTCTACTTGTTACAAGTGGACCTATTTTTCTGTAGTCATACATTTTTCCATGAAATATAAGTACTCAAAAATACAGATATAATATCTATTTTCCTATTTTTTTCCATGTCATCAAGAAATAAATGTCCATTTTATATTTTTTACAAAATTAAGCTCAATTTCACATTCTTTTTCGCACAATTGGACTATCTTTCTGCCAGATTCTGTTCTCTAGTAGTTCAAATAAACAGTAGGTACTCGAATTTAAATGGCAGTTTATCTTACATTAACTAACTAATATAAGACATATTATATGTAGTCAAGTTTTTCGAAGAAATGTATATACTAAAAAATACATATATAACATCCGCCTTCATATTTTTTTCAATGTCATTAAGAAATAAATAATTTGCGTTTTATATTTTTTACAATATTAAGCTCAATTTTACATTCTTCTTGGCACAATTGGACTACTTTTCTGCCAGATTATGTTCTCTAGTAGTTCAAATAAATAGTAGGTTCTCATATTTAAATGCCACTTTATCTTACACTAGCTAACTAATATAAGACATATGTATAGTTATATGTTTTTCGAAGAAATATATACTCAAAAGTATGTGATGTCTGCTGTCAAATTTTTTCAATATCATCAAGAAATAAACGTGCGTAGTAGTTCAAATAAATAGTAGGTTCTACATGTATATGTGCAAAATAGGTTGGTTTCGATAACTTTTACGCTGCTGAGTATGCCATTGTGATGATAAAACTGCACTTCTGATATTGTAATGTAAATTTGTCAATACACACTCTGATTGCAGCATAAATGCTGAGGATGTTTGTGGTGGGGTGCGATATGCACAAGATCTTTAATCCTGCAAAAAAAATGCGAGGGCGCCGCACCTTACCTGAAGCGCAGCGATACTAGCAGGCTCATTCAAATGTTTCTCCCCTCCAGCGCGCCAATGATACGACCCAGTGTCTCTCAGTATGAGAGAATCAGGCGCCACTTGGTAGGCGTTTTGATGCCTCTCAAAAGCCTCGGCAGCTAGTAGCTCCAATGTAACGCCTCCGATTCGAGACGGTGTTCCTCGAAAAGCCATTTCAACCACATCTTCGGCCAAGCCGACAGCCTCGAAAATCTGCGCCCCCTTATAAGACTGCAGGGTGGAAATTCCCATTTTGGCCATGACTTTACTGATGCCGGTTTGCATCGCCTGCGCATAGTTCAAGTAGATTATCTCGTCGGTTAGGGCGGTGTCGAGGATGCCCTGGTCACGCAAGCTGGAAGCCAGTTCGAGGGCTAGGTAGGGGCAGATTGCGTCGGCACCGTAGCCTAGGAGGACACAGATGTGATGCACTTCTCTCGCCTCGCCGCTTTCTACCACTAGGGCCACTTTCATTCTAGAGCGAGATTCGATCAGGTGATGGTGCGTTGCTCCTACAAAGCACCAGGAGGTTAATTTGCGTTAAGTTCAGCAAAGAGCTAGGAGTTTAGTTAGTGTAACTAAAACTTCTTTTTACAAACAAATTTAGTTTAACGCAAGGGTTTAATGGGGGGATTTTTTATGTACATTTTTACCGTCTAACAGAGGATCAGACTGTCTAGAGAGGTATATCTTCGGAATCCAAGGTTAAATGCCAATAAAACTAAAATGGGACACTCTTGAAAACACCCGTTTTCAAATGAAAAAAGAATTTTTAAAATTGATTTATAACGAATATACAAAAAAAACCTTCGATTTGAGAAACTCCTCCTTTTTTGAAGTTGGTTGAAAAGAACCACCGCAAAAATTTAGAATTTTTCAAGGTCAAACGCTTTAAAATGAATGTTGGAAATTCGTACGTCAAAAATGTTGTCTTCGCTGCGGCACATTTGTGTTGCGCCAATAAAACTAAAATGGGACCCTCTTGAAAACACCCCCTTTCAAATCAAAAAAGAATTTTTAAAATTGATGTATAAATGACGGAGTTCTGAGGTAACGAACATACAAAAAAACCCGTCGAATTGAGAACCTCACAAAAATTTGGAATTTTTCAAGGTCAAACGCTCTAAAATTAATGTTGGAAATTCGTATGTCAAAAATGTGTTTCTTCGTTGCGGCACATTTTCAAATTTATAAGTGTTTCCTTATTGAAAGTGCATAGTTGCTTCCAGATACCTGGGACTTTTAAGAAATCTTTGTCATGTGTTGTTGTGGTTTGGTGATCAACACATAGTCTATGTCGGATTAAACAATTTGAAAATTGAGGTAAGCGATTTTTTTCCACGTCATTTTCTATTTCTGCCTTTTTGTGTTCTCTAGACCCTGCGTTACGTTAATGCCTAGTGTTGATTGAGGGATAAACTGCTAGGCCACTTTCCGAAGCCGTTTTTATATATATATATATATATATATATATATATATATATATATATATATATATATATATATATATATATATATATATATATATATATATATATATATATATATATATATATATATATATATATATATATATATATATATATATATATATATATATATATATATATATATATATATATATATATATATATATATATATATATATATATATATATATATATATATATATATATATAAACGGCTTCGGAAAGTGGCCTAGCAGTTTATCCCTCAATCAACACTAGGCATTAACGTAACGCAGGGTCTAGAGAACACAAAAAGGCAGAAATAGAAAATGATGTGGAAAAAAATCGCTTACCTCAATTTTCAAATTGTTTAATCCGACATAGACTATGTGTTGATCACTATATTAAGTGCTATATATTAACTAACTATATAGTACTATCATAACACTATATAGTACTATGTTAAGTGCTATATAAGTGATCCTATATAGATTCCTATATAGATTCTATATAAAGGCGCTTTATATATAGATCCTATTTCAATTCCTTTATAGGTTGCTATATAAAAGCGCTTTATAGACCCTATATATATGTGCTTATATATAAGTGCTTTATAGATCCTATATAGATTCTATATAAAAACGCTTTATAGATCCTATATAAAAGCGCTTTATAGATCCTATACAAATTTCTTTAGATTCTATATAAAAGCGCTTTATAGACCCTATATAAATTCCTATATAGATTCTATATAAAAACACTTTATAGATCCTATATAGATTCCTACACAGATTCTATATTAAAGTGCTTTATAGATCCTATATAAATTCCTTTATAGATTCTATATAAAGGCGCTTTATAGATCCTATATAGATTCCTATTAGATTCTATATAAAAGAGCTTTATCCATTTTATTTAGGTCCAAAAATGTGTGTTTTGTTTTCTACTCTGCGCAACAGTCACAGTCTAAGATCTATAACAGTGTTTTTAGCTAATTTGTAAATGAAGGTAAATAATTCACTGACCTAAGGCAAGCAAGCTGCTGATGGGAACCCTGTCCTTTCCCGCCAACCTATCGGACAAGATGATGATCTGATGGCTCTTGGCTGCCTCGTCTGCCTCATCGCAGATGCCCTGCAACTTTTTCATGAACCCCGGCACACCCTCCGCTGCGGGGAAGGTGATGTCGATAACGTGCGCTTTCCACTGTCGGTGCGTCGTTTGCTTTAGAACGTCCAGGTCAACAATGGAAATCACCGGATGCTTTAGCCACAGCCTGTGTACTTGTCTGGCGCTGGGTTTTAGTATGTTATCCTCTGGTCCGATGGGGCACTGCAAGGACATGACGACTTTTTCACGAAACGGGTCGATCGGTGGGTTAGTAACTTGCGCGAAGAGCTGTTTGAAGTACTCGTACAAGACCGGAGCGAAGTTCGACAGGCAGGCGAGCGGTACATCGTTCCCCATACTACCAAGGGCTTCTTTTCTAGAGAAAATCGTAGTCAGATAGGTTGATGTATAAATTATCAAGTGTTAGTTACTTGTTGTTGATCATGGGCAGTAGCAGCAAGTGTATAGTTTCCGTAGTATACCCATACAGCGGTAATCTCTTATCGGCTAATCCGCTGGTCTCGTATTTGGGTTTAGGGGCACGACCAGCGTCCAAATGGGCCTTCCTCAGCTCGTCCATTGTGATCTGTGAAATAAAAATGCTCTCAACCATTTCCAGGTTAGGCGTCTTCAAACTAATTCCTATCAAATATTAGCACAACGGTCTACAAGCAGTGTTAAAGAAATCGTTTTTTTTCTACGAGGAAGGGGGTTGGTAGAGATTGCAGATATAAATCGAATAATTTTTACACTAAACCACACCACTCACCATCTGCAGTTCGCCGTTTACATGCAAAGTAGACAAAAAATTTTATTAATAATATGTAGTATAGTATGAGTATTTAATTTAGATAATAAATTATCTACATGGGCTTGTGGTATAAATTTTGTAGATTTTTAAAATATTTTAATAGCGTTACCTGTTCTCTAAGCCACTCTGAATGAGGCCGCGATTTAGCGATATGCTGCTTCAGTTCCACATCTTGGATGACGCTCTTCTCTTGAGTGTCCACCAACAGCATCCTACCTGGCTTCAAGCGACTTTTCAGTACGACTTGGGACGGATCCACGTCATACACCCCAACCTAAAGATACAGTCTTCAATGAAATTATTGCAATCCACTCCATTATAAATATTTATAATCATTTCACTTATAATAATAATAAGTAGTTCACTTGACCTGTAGGTTTAGCGTTTTTTTCCAATCCCAGTTTTGCTACTAGTGATATTTGTTGTGAATATATTTTCAGAAATACCCATTATGGTACGAATGAACTACTTTCAGTTTTAGCAGAATGGACCTTTTTCAACGAATTGTTTCAAGAACGTATTGTAAATATACACTGTTTAAAGAATGAGGGTCTGTATTCTAGTACAAATACGTTTTCGGAAATGCCCTTTATGGTACAAATGAACTACTTTAAGTTTTAGGAGAATGGACCTTTTGCAACAAATTGTTTCAAGAACGTATTGAAAATATACAGTTCAACTACGATAATGTTTAAAAAATGCCCATTATGGTACGAATGAACTACTTTAAGTTTTAGGAGAACGGACCTTTTTCAGCTAATTATTTCAAGAACGTATTGAAAATATACACTGTTTAACTACGAATATGTTTTCAGAAATGCCCGTTATGGTACGAATGAACTACTTTAAGTTTTAGCAGAGCTTTTTTAACGAATTGTTTCAAGAACGTATTGAAAATATACACTGTTTAACGATTCAAGTTCTGTATTCTACTACGAATATGTTTTCAGAAATGCCCCTTATGGTACAAATGAACTACTTTAAGTTTTAGTAGAATGGACCTTTTTCAACAAATTGTTTCAAAAACGTATTGAAAATATACACTATTTAACTACGAATATGTTTTCAGAAATGCCCATTATGGTACGAATGAACTACTTTAAGTTTTAGGAGAACGGACCTTTTTCAGCTAATTATCTCAAGAACGTATTGAAAATATACACTGTTTAACTACGAATATGTTTTCAGAAATGCCCGTTATGGTACGAATGAACTACTTTAAGTTTTAGCAGAGCTTTTTTAACGAATTGTTTCAAGAATGTATTGAAAATATACACTATTTAACGAATGAAGTTCTGTATTCTACTATGAATGTTTTAAGAAATGCCCATTATGGTATGAATGAACTACTTTAAGTTTTAGGAGAACGGACCTTTTGCAATAAATTGTTCCAAGAAAGTATTGAAAATATACACTGTTTAACTACGAATATATTTTCAGATATGCCCATTATGGTACGAATGAACTACTTTAAGTTTTATCAGAATGGACCTTCTTCAACGAATTGTTTCAAGAATGTATTGAAAATATACACTATTTAACGAATGAAGATCTTCATTCTACTACGAATGTTTTCAGACATGCTCAGTATGGTACGAATGAACTACTTTCAGTTTTAGCACAATGGACCTTTTGCAATCAATTGTTCCAAGAACGCATTGAAAATATACACTGTGTAACTACGATTATGTTTTCAGAAATGCCCATTATGATACGAATGAACTACTTTAAGTTTTAGGAGAACGGACCTTTTGCAATAAATTGTTCCAAGAACATATTATTAATATACACTGTTTAACTACGAAAATGTTTTCAGAAATGCCCATTATGATACGAATGAACTACTCTAAGTTTTATCAGAATGGACCTTTTTCAATGAATTGTTTCAATGTATTGAAAATATACACTATTTAACGAATGAAGTTCTGCATTCTACTACAAATGTTTTCAGACATGCCCATTATGGTACGAATGAACTACTTTCAGTTTTAGCAGAATGGACCTTTTTCAACGAATTGTTTCAAGAACGTATTGTAAATATACACTGTTTAAAGAATGAGGGTCTGTATTCTAGTACAAATACGTTTTCGGAAATGCCCTTTATGGTACAAATGAACTACTTTAAGTTTTAGGAGAATGCACCTTTTGCAACAAATTGTTTCAAGAACGTATTGAAAATATACAGTTCAACTACGATAATGTTTAAAAAATGCCCATTATGGTACGAATGAACTACTTTAAGTTAGGAGAACGGACCTTTTTCAGCTAATTATTTCAAGAACGTATTGAAAATATACACTGTTTAACTACGAATATGTTTTCAGAAATGCCCGTTGTGGTACGAATGAACTACTTAAAGTTTTAGCAGACCTTTTTTAACGAATTGTTTCAAGAATGTATTGAAAATATACACTATTTAACGAATGAAGTTCTGTATTCTACTACGAATGTTTTCAGAAATGCCCATTATGGTACGAATGAACTACTTTAAGTTTTAGGAGAATGGACCTTTTTCAACAAATTGTTTCAAAAACGTATTGAAAATATACACTATTTATCTACGAATATGTTTTCAGAAATGCCCGTTGTGGTACGAATGAACTACTTAAAGTTTTAGCAGACCTTTTTTAACGAATTGTTTCAAGAATGTATTGAAAATATACACTATTTAACGAATGAAGTTCTGTATTCTACTACGAATGTTTTAAGAAATGCCCATTATGGTATGAATGAACTAGTTTAAGTTTTAGGAGATCGGACCTTTTTCAACAAATTTATTTCAAGAACGTATTGAAATACACACTGTTTAACGAATGTATGTTTTCAGAAATGCCCATTATGGTACGAATGAACTACTTTAAGTTTTAGGAGAATGGACCTTTTTCAACAAATTGTTTCAAAAACGTATTGAAAATATACACTATTTATCTACGAATATGTTTTCAGAAATGCCCGTTGTGGTACGAATGAACTAGTTAAAGTTTTAGCAGACCTTTTTTAACGAATTGTTTCAAGAATGTATTGAAAATATACACTATTTAACGAATGAAGTTCTGTATTCTACTACGAATGTTTTAAGAAATGCCCATTATGGTATGAATGAACTAGTTTAAGTTTTAGGAGATCGGACCTTTTTCAACAAATTTATTTCAAGAACGTATTGAAATACACACTGTTTAACGAATGTATGTTTTCAGAAATGCCCATTATGGTACAAATGAACTACTTTAAGTTTTAGTAGAATGGACCTTTTTCAACAAATTGTTTCAAAAACGTATTGAAAATATACACTATTTAACTACGAATATGTTTTCAGAAATGCCCGTTGTGGTACGAATGAACTACTTAAAGTTTTAGCAGACCTTTTTTAACAAATTGTTTCAAGAATGTATTGAAAATATACACTATTTAACGAATGAAGTTCTGTATTCTACTACGAATGTTTTAAGAAATGCCCATTATGGTATGAATGAACTACTTTAAGTTTTAGATGAGATGAGATTTTAGGAGATCGGACCTTTTTCAACAAATTTGATTCAAGAACGTATTGAAATACACACTGTTTAACGAATGTATGTTTTCAGAAATGCCCATTATGGTACGAATGAACTACTTTCAGTTTTAGCACCATGGACCTTTTTCAACGAATTGCTGCAAGAATGTATTGAAAATTATAGACTAATTAAAAATTATTAAAATAGTAATAGAGCAAATTAATGGCCTTTATTACCAACCGACAAGTGACAGATGACAAAAAAAAATATGACCAGCCACAAATTCAATGTATAGTAAAGTATTAAGCGTACCTCACTGGCCATGACCATTATATTGTCCTTGGTGATGTAAAATCTGGACGGTCTCAGTCCGTTACGGTCTAGAATGGCGCCAATGTAACGCCCATCCGTGAAGGAAATCAGAGCGGGGCCGTCCCACGGTTCCATGGTGCAAGCAGCCCAGTGGTAATAATCACGTTTCTCTTCCGACATGGTCGGGTCATTCTGCCACGCTTCCGGAACCATTGTCATCACTGCCTGGAAATTCAGAGTTAAATATTTTATTTAGCGCATTTACAGTCTGCAAAAAATTTATACGAAGTTCACTAACCCTCTCTAAAGGGACTATCGCTGTTTGTTGCCACATGTAATTCTCAAACTTCTCAATCTTTAATGAAAACATCAAATTCCACAATATTACTATATCTCTATTGCGCAGGCAAGGGCATGTGAATAAATATGCATGTTCAGAATTAATTTTCGATGTTTCTCCCAATTTTGTAAAATCAGGAAAATATTTAGAGAGTAAATAAATTTGATTTTGGTGACAAAAGTTAGAGTGAAAAACAGTAATTACTCATTTTCAATTTTTCGCCCATTTAGTGTATTCTAGAATCTAAACTAGACTCAATTAAGCCCAAATGATGCAAAAACTTTACAAAAACAGTAACATAAGTCCAATCCAAATGGATAGTTTATTAAATAAACTTTACGTTCTGACATTTCTTACACAAATATACACTAAAATATGCACAACATTTACAGAAACATAGCATCGCATGCAACAGATCAGATGCTTTTGTTTAGTTACTCATTCGGGAAAAACGAATTTAATCAACCATAGCCATACTGGTATTTCAGACACAAGTTGTCTTAAATCTTTTATATCGAAAAAGCATTGGAAGAAAAGGGAATTAAGTTACATGTATCATCGCTGTTCTGGTAGTAAGGCACCGTTTAATAACACAATCCGTTGGAAGTGTTACAATAATATAGTATAGGCCACGATGTTAGCCATTTTAAACGGTTTTATTAACAGACTTCAAAAAAGGAGGAGGTTCCCAATTCGACTGTATGTTTTTGTATATTTGTTCCACGATTATTCCACCAATTATGAATTGATTTTGATGATTCTTTTTTTGTTGGAAAGGGGGTATTTTCAAGTGGGTCCCGTTTTAGTTTTATTGGCATTTGACCTTGAATTCTGAAGATATAACGGGAAAATCACGGTATCATGTTGATTCGAGATAAAAATTGATAAAAAAAAACAAAAATTATAAAAGACTACCTATTTATAAACTGATTTGCCTCAAGCTGGAAACTTTGCAGTGTATAATTAACGGCTGTCAATACAATTTAAGAGTCCATTTTAATATAATCAAAATGGCGGATCCAAAATGGCGGATTAACCTATTTATGAACTGATTTGTCTGCAGCTTGAAACTTGGCGGTGTTTTAGGTCACTCAATACAATTTTTAACTCGAGCTTAAAAAATCAAAATGGCGAATCCAATATGGCGGACTATCGAGTGTAAAAAAAAAGGTAAGAAAACTTTTAACTAAAACGGTTTTATTTTAAATCATCAGTGGCCTAAAAAATGGGAACGGGCCGAAAGCAATACTTCATGAGTGGTGTGGAAACCTGTATTCAATATCAGCTGTGGTGTTTAAAATATACCCCAAAAACCCCAACAAAAAATCCCAAAAAAAAATAGCCCCAAGAAAAAAGAGCCCAAAAAAAATCGACCAAGAAAAAAAAATAGCTACGCCCCTGGCTAGCGCTGACCGCGGTTTAGCCGGTCAGTGAACTTCGTATACATTTTATACATACTGTAGATTGCATATACCTCTGGCAGTTTCCTATTCCCGGCGTGTACAAGAAACTCTAGAACACAATCTGCCGAACCGCTGTCGGATAAATTGGGCTCCACAACCGGATATAACGTCTTCAATCTGTCTCCAAACTCGTCGTTCTTCATTATACCCTCCCGTGCCTTCATAAAGTTCACGTTGCCGCGTAGCGTGTTTATTTCTCCGTTGTGGGCTAGTATCCTACAAAATGAAGTAAAACGCAAGGTTACTCGCTGGTGCGAAGTCCTGTGAAGCTGGCGCTGCTTTTTTTTTAATCATCCATTTCCTGGGAGTTCCCAAGAGAAACAAAAGAGTTCAGGAGTTCCATGTGAAAAAAACAGCAATAGTTCTAGCAATTTAGGTCGACAAATCGCGAAAAACCATTTTTTTAATTTTAATTTTTCGGTAGAGAAGAAAGAGTTCAGGAGTTCGCATTATAGTTCATAAAATTATCAAGTTACTAAAAAAAAATTTATTCGAAATTTTTTTTTTATTATTTTAATTTTTCGGTAGAGAAGAAAGAGTTCAGGAGTTCGCAACAAAAAAAATAATAATTCATAAAATTATCAAGTTATTAAAAAAAAAATTCGATTTTTTTTTTTAATTTTAATTTTTCGGTAGAGAAGAGTTCAGGAGTTTGCAACAAAAAAAAACAATAGTTCATAAAATTATCAAGTTATTCAAAAAAAATTTTTTCGAATTTTTTTTTTATTATTTTAATTTTTCGGTAGAGAAGAAAGAGTTCGCAACAAAAAAAAACAATAGTTCATAAAATTATCGTTACTAAAAAAAATTTTGTTCGCAATTTTTTTTTTATTATTTTAATTTTTCGGTAGAGAAGAAAGAGTTCACGAGTTCGCAACAAAAAAAATAATAATTCATAAAATTATCAAGTTATTAAAAAAAAATTTCGATTTTTTTTTTTTTATTTTAATTTTTCGGTAGAGAAGAAAGAGTTCAGGAGTTTGCAACAAAAAAAAACAATAGTTCATAAAATTATCGTTATTAAAAAAAAAATTTTTCGAATTTTTTTTTTATTATTTTAATTTTTCGGTAGAGAAGAAAGAGTTCAGGAGTTCGCAACAAAAAAAACAATAGTTTATAAAATTATCGTTATTAAAAAAAAAATTCGATTTTTTTTTTAATTTTTCGGTAGAGAAGAAAGAGTTCAGGAGTTCGCAACAAAAAAAAAACAATAGTTCATAAAATTATCGTTATTAAAAAAAAATTTTTTCGAAATTTTTTTTTTATTATTTTAATTTTTCGGTAGAGAAGAAAGAGTTTAGGAGTTCGCAATAAAAAAAAACAATAGTTCATAAAATTATCGTTATTAAAAAAAAAATTTCGAATTTTTTTTTTTCTTTTTCGGTAGAGAAGGAAGAGTTCAGGAGTTCGCAACAAAAAAACAATAGTTCATAAAATTATCAAGTTATTAAAAAAAAAGTTTTCGATTTTTTATTTTTTTTTATTTTAATTTTTCGGTAGAGAAGAAAGAGTTCAGGAGTTCACATCAAAAGTAACTAAAAAAATATTTTTTTCGCAAAAAAAAAATTTTTTAAAAAATTTAAGAAAAATTTTTTTAATTTAATTTTTTAAGAAAACAGTTTTTTTTTAATAACTTGCACAATTTAGACCTATTGTTTTTTGTGGACTCCTGAACTCTTTCAAACGGTTTTATTAACCGACCTCAAAAAAGGAGGTTCCCAATTCGACTGTATGTATGTTTGTTGCGCGATTATTCCACTAATTATGAATTGATTTTGATGATTCTTTTTTTGTTGGAAAGGGGGTATTTTCAAGTGTGTCCCGTTTTAGTTTTATTTGCATTGGACCTTGGATTCTGAAGATATGCCCTAGGTCACAGCCCTAATTTATTGATATTAAAATCAATTAATAAAATATTTTCTATCGGATCAAATTGTGCAGCTGAAAACCATTCTCGAATCAACATTAAGTAGATTCGAGATAAAAATTGATTTAAAAAAACGAAAAATTATTAAAGACTACCTATTTATAAACTGATTTGTCTCAAACTTGAATGTATAATTAACGTCTCTCAATACAATCTTAGACTCCACTAAAATGGTTTTTCGCGATTTCACGACCTAAATTTCTAGAACTACCCGAAATCTTTTGTTTCTATTGGGAACTCCCAAGAAATGGATGATTTTTAAAAGAAGCAGCGCCAACTTCACCGGACTCTAACTGGATGCCGTATTAATTGTAACACGTGAACTATTACAGACCTCAATGGATGAGCTCTCTCCCAGCTGGGAAACGTATTAGTGGAGAACCTGGTGTGAACTAAGGCCAGGTAAGTGTCGTACAAGGGATCCAGCAGATCCGGAAAGTAGGTCCATAACTGATCGGACGTCAGCTGACCCTTATAGATGACCGTTCTGCGACTCAACGAGCAAATGTAGAACCTCTTGCCCGGAGCCGAGATTCTATGGCTGGCGTGCTTGCGCAAAACAAAGAATTTCCTGTCTAACTCTTCCTCGGGAACGGGCGTCTTCATAGTGACGAACACCTGTGGAATATCAGTATTAAGCAAGGTTTGTAAGGCGGGTTATACGACGACGGTCAGTCACCTGTCGCATGAACGGTTCAGAGTTCTTGGCCACCGCCCCTATGGAGGAATTGTTGGTTGGTACGGTACGCCAAGCCAACACGGACATGTCCAGCTCCTCCGCCAGGCCGGCAAATTTCGTTTCCGACTCCTGATGGTGGAGCTTGTCCAGGAAGAAGATGCCGGTGGCGTATCGGCCGAATTCCGGTAACTGTACATTATATTCGTCCCTGAAGACAGACAAACATTAACCATTAACGGTATTATGATATGATTGATATATTTCTATACCAATAACCGTTAGACTTTGATTTAATCAGGATATTTCTCGTTAAAAAACGCCACGCGGTTGCCATTAAATTTATCAAGCGCCGTATTGATTTACTTACACAACTAGCTACTGATTTTCTTTTCATTTAGATAAGTGCCATATTATGTAAATATTTTGTTAAGCATGAAATGTTTACATAATATACAGGGTGTCCCACGGTGACGACACATTATAGACATATTTCAGAGACTGCTTCGATTTAAATTTTGAAACTTTGGGCAATAATGTTTTCGGACATGCCCTTCTCAACTACAATAACGGCGTCCACTTAAGAGCCATGCATACCAAAAATATTGTTGCCCTCTGCAGGGGTAAACGGTTTGACATTTTATGGCGTTATTTATTAACATTTTGATTTGAGATTCGGACAGAATATATATCATACCCTATGAATTTTCCCTATTTCTTTGATTTTGAAAAAAAATATCGCGAACACAGCTTAAATATACTGCGAAAATCACCATATTTTGTATCAGTACAACTCAGTAAATAATAAGTAATTTCAAAATTCATTGAAATAGGGAAAATTTCACTTCTCTTTTCTTTAAGACAAAAAAAAGAAATTTAATATCGGTCAAAAATTGTTGTTGTAATATGTCAAACCGTATACCATTGCAAGCGCATTTTGAGGCCCTGCGTTGTGGCGGTCCCTGCCGGAAAGAATGATGAACGTACAGAAACTTGTAAAGACGGATTCAGTATTATTTGCTTGGGGCTCATTTAAAAACTTATGGAAAATAATTATAGTTATTTGATTGAAATTAATTTTGATATTACGTAGATGAGGTATTATATAATGCAAACATCGTGACGGAATACAAGCAAGAACCGTATATTTATGAAATTATGAAATGGAAATAAATTTAACAGGTAGTCACTTTTAACATATCAAATTTATAAATTCAATATATTTTATTTGAAAAACCTTTTGCAGGCTGATTTTTAGTCTAGAGAATTATTTAGAAAATAAAAATTATATATATATATATATATATATATATATATATATATATATATATATATATATATATATATATATATATATATATATATATATATATATATATATATATATATATATATATATATATATATATATATATATATATATATATATATATATATATATATATATATATATATATATATATATATATATATATATATATATATATATATATATATATATATATATATATATATATATATATATATATATATATATATATATATATATATATATATATATATATATATATATGCCTAATGCTTTTATATATAATATGTTCAAATAGAACAAATATAAATAGTAGACTAGGTTTGTGTATTCTAAGAATGAGTTCCGTCAAAAACTAATGTCATAAAACGTCACTGCAAATGTTGGAGTATTAATATTTTAAATTCAAGTATAAATGATCAATGAAATAAATCGTATACTGCTCTGAAGATCCTCAAGAAAGGTGAAAGAACTTGTACAACTTCTAAGTGGTTCGTTTTCGTGTGTATAGTGGTTCATTTCCGTATGTGTGTCCAGATATAGCACTGGTAAGTGTGTTTTCCTTCTTATTCGTCTATTTGCTTATTTCTATGTAATGAAATGCTACAAACCCAAGATTACTTTTCACAAAATATATATATATATATATATATATATATATATATATATATATATATATATATATATATATATATATATATACAGGGTGTCCCATTTTGAACGACCACCCTGAATAATATTTGCCAGTGATGGTAAATGAAAAAAGTTTCGGACAAAAGTTGTACAGTTCAGAGGGGGACATCCGGTGCTGCTGATACTTTTGACCTTGGATGGAGGTTTCAAGGTCATTGGAAGTCAACTTTGTTTTTTTTAATGGAACCCCCTATTTTTATACGGGCAATCGATTGTACGTAAAAAAACATAAATCTTTTGTCCGAAACATTTTTTTTTAGTGCAAATTTACATGACTTATGCAGCTTGCAAAATTGTAATTTTTGAAATTTGTCGATTTTTACTGGGTCATGCTGAGGTTTGGAGAAAAATATCGTGGGAAAAAAAATGCTTCGATTTTCGCAAGGAGTCGAATTTTTTTTTCATTTTTCGATGCATTTAAAATGTTGTTGCCTCTAAAACTCAGCGTTTGTCTGCAATTTTTCTATTTACCGGCGGCGTTAGCATCCAATGTGCACCACGTGGATATATATATATATATATATATATATATATATATATATATATATATATATATATATATATATATATATATATATATATATATATATATATATATGTGTCGATATATATATATATATCGACACAATCGAGAGCTTTTAAGAGCGT